>PVJA010009141.1:0-55727 GCA_004027025.1 Myocastor coypus | reverse complement strand
AGTGATACATCTGTTTACAGCCTCCCAAGAACTGGATTTACAGGCTTGCACCACCATGGCCAGTCTCAATTTCTGTTTCAGTGTATCCCAGGGTTTGGGTCAGCATGGCAGGCCTGGGGATCAAACCCTAACCCTTGCACTTGTTTGCAGGAACTTTAATGTGCTGAGCTATTTGGCTGGCCCTTAGATTTGTTTATACTTACAAAAATGTATACTTTTAGTTCTTATCTTGCATTATTGAAAATATTATCTGGTTGGAAAATATTTAGATGCTGATATCAGTGTAACTTGAACCCACTATATCTTGCCCAAATGATTTTGTAACACATGGCCAATAGACGTATAGACAAATGATAGGAGGATAGGTAGATAGATACATAGACAGACAATTAGACAGATGACAGACAAACTGAGTTACAAAATAATATTTTAGGGACAGCAGGAAAGCTCAGCGGAGTAAAGTGCCTGCTTAGGCAAGCTTAGGCAAGCGCATGGATGGCGGTTGGGTTCTCAGCACTAACCTGTTGCTGCAGGCCCGTCGTCAGGGCAGGCTGAGCTGGCTCAGAGTCCTGGAGTAGTGGTGCATGCCTGTAATCCCAGCTCTAGGGAGGCTGAAAAGATAAGACTGGATGGTGTCTTCAGTATAAGAAGCGTGATCAAAATATATGGCAAATATTTAAATATAAAGAAAATAGGGCTGGGGATATATGTTAGTGGCACAGCACCAACCTAGCAAGCACAAGGTCCTAAGTTCAATTCCTAGTACAAAACAAACAAAACAAAACAAAACAAAAAAAGTTAGTACAGTTCCCTTCACCCCCCAAGACATACTCTTATTCCAAACACATTTGCACCACAGTTCCTGACATTTGCTTGAACACGTTCTCTGAGTCCTCTTTTACTGCACGTCTTCTGGAGATGGGCTCAAAAATGCAGTGAATGTTGCTGTCTTGCACCATCAGATGGAAAGGCAAGCTCACGGAAACACTGCCCTGTGCTCTGGTCCGCATCATTCTCCATGCCAGGCACAGGGTGACTTCTGGCTCTTCCCCAGTGTCACAACAACTGTGGAAAGAAAATGCTCACAAGTCACTCAGGATATGGAGGAAATCATGATAATATGGCTAAAGACTCTCAGGTGAACAGACTTTTAGAATGCTAATGAAAGTGGCAAGAATGGTGAGATTATTATGTTTGGAAAAAGGAAAAGTGTTTGGGGGATGCCAATGACTGTTGATCTTTTATTCTAGTAAATTGTTTTAAATTTAATAATGACTATATTTTTGTACCGTACTGTTTAAATGGAAAAAAAAAAAAAAAAGGCTTAAAGTTTTTTGTTGGAATTGTCCTGAATATAGTCTAAATAAGTCTCTAAACGAAACTGTTTCCGTAATCCATCACCGCAGCATATTTTCTTTTTTTATTATGCTACTATCATTAATTTAGTATTGTGAGATATTGAGGTATCCATTTGGTATATCTTTTTTTTTCAATTTCACAAATTATCTACATTTTAAGAAAATATTGAAAAGAAAAACTCAGATGTTTATTTTTCTTGCTAAACTGTAATTCTCTTTTTCATAATACTAAGCCATCTTCCTTGCTTCCTTTCTTTTTTTCTCCCTCCCTCCCTCCCTCCCTGCCTCCCTCCCTCTTTCTCTCCCTCCCTCCCTCCCTCCCTCCCTCTTTCTTTCCCTCCCTCCCTCCCTCCCTCCTCCCTCCCTTCCTTCTTTCATTTCTTTCTTCCTCTCTTTTTCTTTGGTACAGGGTCTCTCTATGCAGCTCTGAATTATAGTGATCTTCCTGTCTCAGCCTCCCCCGTGACTGGATTGCAGGCATGTTCCACTACACCTAGTTTTGGTGGCTAGTAAGCCCTGGGCCCACAAAGCATGTGGTACCAGGGATGAAACCCAGTTCCTTGTACTTGCCAGGCAGGTGTTTAGACTATCGAACTAGTTCCCCAGCTGGCATATGCTTCTTATACGACAAAATTATTATCACTTTTTTTTTTTTTTTGTCTTTTTGAGACAGGGTCTCTCTATGCAGTTCAGGCTGGCCTTGAGCTCACTTTTTGTAGCCCAGGTAGGTCTTGAACTCGTACTGATCCTACTGCCTCAGCCTCCCAAGGGCTGGGATTACAGGTGTGTGGCTCCACATCCAGCATGTTATCATTTATTTGTGAATGGTCTATTTTCCAAGACAGTCACCTCTCTGGTGTTTATTCCAATTTCTAATTTTTTTTGCCTTTTTGAGACAGGGTTTTCTTATGCAGTTGTGGCTGGCCTTGAGCTCACTTTTGTAGCCCAGGCTGGTCTCGAACTCACACCAATCCTGCCTCAGCCTCCCGAGTGCTGGGATTATAGGCGTGAGCCACCATGCCCGGCTTAAAATGTTTGACAAAATTTTCTTTTAATATAAGATCATGGTATTTTCCACAAGATTATGAAATTCACATCAACCTGCAAATTGTTCTACAAATTTTTCCTCATTAATTAGGGCATCGAGATAGTACTCACCTCATTTGCAGACTAGTTAATCTTAGGTTAAAAATAAACTTTACAGAAAATACCATCAGAAAATTTGGAAGAATAGGCTTCAAATTGCAGCTTTGCAATTTATCTTCTCTGTGGCCATGAACAATTAATTTTCCTAAACATCACACACTTGAATATTCAAATTAGTATTTAAAAATCTACTGTATTGAATGTTGTGGAAAGAAAAGGAAAACATGAGTGCTTGATGACTGGTAGACTTTAAACATAAATAGACACTAAAATTGTTTTTAACATTTTTGGAATATTTATTAGACATGAAGGAAATTGATACTTTAAATTCAATTTAGCTACTATTGAGTATCAAAGAGAGAATTTCAGGTTCTAATATGTGTTTTGAATTTAGTGGTATATTTTCACATACAATTAAGACTGAATTAAAAAATAACTTTTATTTCATAGTGACAAAGAATCTGAATAATGCAAAGGATAAATGATGTATTTTCAGATCACTTAAATATTAGAACCGAGTATTGGTTGAACAATACATTTAGATAGATAAGTGAGGTAATTTGTGTCCTCTTATCTGTCAAAAGCATATTTATTTTGATGAATATAATCAGTTTAGGTCCAAATACATTGGTTTTAGGCTTAAAATCTAGTCTGTAAAATGAAACATTAAATTTGAAAATGTGTCTTTTTGTGATTGCTGTCCTAGTTACAAACTGTACTTCCTTTTCAGAAGATCTTTGCAAGAGTACTTTTAAAAAGCCTATTTCTATTTCTTGGTAAATAAAACAATTGAGCTCTGAAGACAAATTTATAAATGCTGGTATCTTAGTCTTTCTGAACTTTTCCAGTTTATAACATAGTTGTGAATAATTCCTGAATAATTTTGAAAATTTAAGTGAGCATTTTTGGAGTGTGTATAAATCTGGATGTGAATTAGTGTCAGGCCTGATGTATTATATTTTTAGAAATTCAGCAGGTCTACAGTTGTATATTCTGTCGCTAGTGTTCTGAGGTGCTCTAACAAGCAATATGGATATAAAAAATTTGTTCAGCAGGCTGTTACATGTTTAAGATTTTTCACTGTTGTGAACCTCAAACATTTCTTACATTGTACCATCTGGCACGTAGAAAGTTTGATCCATTTTTATGCTTAACAGGATAGATTCTCTATCAGTAATGTCTGAAAATTAGTCACAAATCACTGGTAGCTGACAGACTTATCATCACAGAACTCATGAAGTTCCTTTGGTCTCTTTGAGTTATTAAGGCTCCAGCCCATGGCTAAGAGGAAAGAGGAGTTACTCGCACAGCTATAGAAGTGGGCCTAAGTGATCAGTACGGGAGCCTTCTTTCTCTTAAAAGAAATCACATCTGTCATGTGACACTATCTCTCTTTAAAAGTGATTTTGTAGCAATATTGTTTGTGTTGAGTAGAATATTATATTAAGTAGAACACTTCACTTAAATTTTGAACAAGTTTTGGAGGCGTTGGAAAAACGTATCATAATGTTTTCAAGTGTGCTCATTTTATTGAAACCTTTATCTATCATTCAAGCCAAAATTTTTGGTTTGACTTATATTCCCAGTGTCATTGTATTTTAGCTATATCAGGTCTGATAATAATATAAAATGAGTAGGTAGTACAACACTGATTTAAAAAGAGAAAATGTATTTTCTATTTACCCTAATAAACTTAGTCTATCTTTCATAATTTCTCCTTTTATAAATAAAGGATTCTATATTGTTCTGTCAAAAGGCAAACAGCAAAGAATCATCCAAGAATGGAAATAATTAACAAAATCCATTCAGTAGTATAAAAGAAAGTAGATGAACAATTTAATAAACAATTAATAAATCTCCATAAAAGAAACACAAAAAATGACAGAACATAATATCACAATTTGTCAATAGCTTTTACAATAATAACTAAACATTAATAAAATACCTTAAAAAGATAAAAATCTGCCTCAAACTACTAGGTCAGAATTTGAAAAATTACCTAGAATATCATAGTCATTTTCCTGTTCTCTATAAAATGTCCCACTTAGCAAATTTCTAAAATGTTCATGATGACACAAAAATACCATATGCCAGCTGGGCATGGTGGCGCACGCCTGTAATCCCAGCACTTGGGAGGCTGAGGCAGGAGGATCAGTGAGAGTTCGAGACGAGCCTAGGCTACAAAGGTGAGCTCAAGGCCAGCCTGAACTGCATAGTGATACTCTGTCTCAAAAAGAAAAAAGAAAAAAAAACAACAACAACAACAAAAAAAAAACAAACATATGCCAGTTTTCTTTGATAGACATAATTATAAGATACTATTTAAAGCATGAATTTAAAAGGTTTTAAATTTTAAAATAATAGGGCCAGGGAGAGAACTCAGTAGCATATGTGCTTGCCTAGCAAAGCACATGGTCCTGAGTTTGATCTCCTGATCCCTCCAAAAAATAATTAAAATAATAGTCAACTGAAATAACTCCTCTCTTTGATAGAAATCCAAAATGTGTCTGAGAAAAGATTCTTTTCCATAAATTTTCACTTTTGACCCCAAACAACATCCCTCATGCAGTTAGAAATGGTGGGAATGTCCAAGTCCAGGAACTCACTCCCTAAAAGGGAAGACAGGGAGAGAAGTCGCCATGCAGACAGCAGAGCTTGCCTGCTTACTTCTTCATACTGTCTACAAAGGCAACACATCACCCACGCAGGATCAATAGTCTGGCAGAAATGGGCAAGAATATCTCATAGGGAGAATTCAGGGATATCACGATACATAAGAAGGAATTAAAGAACGTGGGAGATGTCAAGGGTCAGCCCTCACAGGAACATGAAAGACGCAGACAAACCCAAGCCATTTCGTAAGGCCACACCGAGTTCCCAGGAGCGCCATGCTACTGAGGTCTTGCCAACCCGCGTTCCGCCTTCTCTCGCCTTCTGACAGGCCCTCTGGGTGCCATGCTGTCTGCTTCTCCTAACCTGGCTTCTTCCCAGTGGCGTGTAAGATTGCTCAGAGCAGGGAAATCACACAGGCTATCTTTGCACCTTGTGTGTGTATTATTTTGCCAATACAAAATAATTACATACTTTCTTCTAATTATTACACATGATGTTAGACTGATTTCCCAATAAGACCTGAAGCCTCTTAAGAAAAAGACTTAGCTTGTATTGTTTATACCATCTAGCTTAAGGTACAGCCAGTAAATATCGAGATGTTGCTAGCTCTGTCTTCTTTTGTAAAATTTGAAGATTATTATATTAGCAGTAAGGCTATTTTAAGCTGAGAAAAGTTGGCTTACTGTAGGTTACTCCAAAAGTCTTACCAATTGAAGAATCATAGACATTTTGAAAAGGAACAATGAGCTCTTCTTATAAATGGAAACAACATGGGTATGAATGATGGAGGTTAAAGATGGAATTATAGTGCCAAAATTCCTAGTAAATAGTTAATCTGCATTCTTTGTCAAAGGGGTCAGGAAAAGGAGAAAGGATAAATCTTCCTGCTGCGGGCTAGATCCAAAATGTCCTCACAAGTCTCATGCTTTTCCCTGGTGTTTTTGATCCCGGACCAAATGCCTGACTCCTGCAACTTAAGGAAAGATATTTTTGGTTTGGCTTACAGTTTTAGAGGTTGCATCCTGGGTCCAGTTCCGGTTGGCCTCATGCTCATTATTTCTTTGCTTCAGCCTCCCAAGGACTGTTGCTATAGGTGCATGCCATGAACTTATGCCATGAGGTGTGGTTGTTGGATGATGGGGACATAGCTAACTACATAATCAGGATGTGGGGCCCAGCTGGAGGGAGTGGGCTTCTGGGTTACGTCTTCTGAGAGTGTCTCTTTTATCTTAGCACTTCTACTTTGTCTCTCTGCTGTTCACTATCAAGAGGCAAACAGCTCTTCCTGCTGTACCCTTCCTGTGAGATGTTTGTGACCAAGGATGCAACGTCTCAAACTGTAAGCCAAACCAAAGGTATCTTTCTTTAAGCTTCAGGAATCAGGTATTTGGTCCCAGTAATGGAAAGGCTGACCAGTGTACCTTCTAAGGACAGATGTGCTGATTCTACGTGCATGTTTTAGCCTGTGCCTTCGTGCGATGTTTGTGTCCATGTTTAAGGGACTATGTAGCATCCATTTGTTGTATTGCTCTTCACACATATGAGGCTCTGAACCTCAAATTCTATGCATTATTTTGTGAACTATGTTATTAACTCGTATCCTTGTATAATCGTGTTTCTCAGGCTGCTGATAACAGAGGAGAAAGGGCCAAAGGATGATTTCAGTGATAAGTCTTTCTTTCTTTCTTTCTTTCTTTCTTTCTTTCTTTCTTTCTTTCTTTCTTTCTTTCTTTCTTTCTTTCTTTCCTTCCTTCCTTCCTTCCTTCCTTCCTTCCTTCCTTCCTTCCTTTCTTTCTTTCTTTCTCTCTCTTTCATCATTTATCATCTATCTATCTATCTATCTATCTATCTATCTATCTATCTATCTATCTATTTTGCAGTACCAGGGATTGAACTCAGGCCCTTGCACTTTCCAGGCAAGCCCTTATTCAACGGAGCTATATCCCCAGCCAACAAGGTGGGGGATTTCTGAGGGCAAGTAGATTGTGAATTGTGGCATTTATCCATAGATTACTTCCTTGATGAGTTAGTTCATAGCTGACTGTGCTAGCTACGAACTAGCAGAGAAGTTAGGCCAGATTGTAAGAGGTAGATCACTGAGGGCTTGACTGAGAAGGTGCATTCTTATTTGTCCCCTCTCTCTGCTTCCTAACTTCATCCTTTTCCACCATTTGCTATGATGTATATGTATATATAAAATATTGTTAATAAATATATGAATATTAGTGTTACATTGATGTTATTTTATTATATTATCTATAATATTTATTATAGACTATATATGTATGAAATTTTTTTTTTTTTTTTTTTTTGTCTTTTTGAGACAGGGTCTCGCTATACAGTTGAGGCTGGCCTTGAGCTCACTTTGCTAGCTCAGGCTGGTCTCGAACTCACACCAATCCTCCTGTCTCAGCCTCCTGAGTGCTGGGATTACAGGCGTGCGCCACCACGCCCAGCTTGAAATTTCTAATTAATTAAATCTAATGAATAATTTTTTTGACATCTCATCTCAGCCTGAGGGTGGGGCTGGCACGCTATGTAGTGCTCTCTGCTTGCTATGCCAGGGATAGCTGTCTTTTCTCCTAATCCTCTGCCATGCTGCTCTGACTTGGGGCCAGCTAGTATAGACTGAAAGCTCTACAAACTGTGAGCTAAGGAAACCTTTCGTCATTTAACTTGTAGGCATCAGGTATTTCCTTTCAATAATGGGAAAGTAAGCTAGATGAAGTTTAAATTCTCCCTACATTTTACGTGGAATAAATTAATAGACATGTTATTTTATGATCCCAAAGCAAGTAATGCTAAAAGCCCCTTGCATCTGCCTAGTATTCATATTAAACCAACATAATGGAGGGTTATCCAACACTAAGAAAAAAACGAGCGTTAGGGAGTGAAGTGGTACTAAGTACAAGAATTCGGTCCGAAAAGGCCACATACTGTGATTCTGACCCAGTGAAACTCTGAAAAAGGTAAGGCTGTGGAAGGCATTAGAAAGTTAATGGTTGCTGGAATGTAAGAGGTAGGACTGAAGAGGAGAAGCAACAGGATCTTTAGAGCTATTTGTTTTGAGTGACGCAGCAATAGTAGGTGGATATTATTACATATTTTCTAAGAGTCATCAAAAGTGCAGAATCAAGAGAGAATTCAAACGTAAGTTTGATTGAAATGAACTTTGAGTGAAAATGTGTCCGTGTAGGCTGATCAGTTGTGACAAAAGTACCAGCATCAGTCACATATGGGGCTCCACATAGTGCCTTTTGCTGTCTCCGCACTCGAAGTGTGCTCAAGAAAACAGTCTCTTCCGGTACAGGAAAATAATGTTCGTGGTCATATCAATGGTATGGCGGTAGTTTGAAACTACTCCAAGCTTAGTTTTTATGTTCTCCTCCATATGATTCAAAATTATTGAGATAACTTCTTCAGAGAAACCCATCATTTTAAACTTCTAAGAAGTTAGCCCGGCGTGGTGGTGCACGCCTGTAATCCCAGCACTCGGGAGGCTGAGGCAGGAGGATCAGTGTGAGTTCGAGACCAACCTGGGCTACAAAAGTGAGCTCAAGGCCAGCCTGAACTGCTCAATGAGACCCTGTCTCAAAAAGACAAAAATAAAATAAAATAAACTTCTAAAAAGTAAAGTACTCTGTAATATTTCGTGTTTAAAAATATTCTCTATCTCCTCTTTATCCAGAACAATAAGGGTTTTTTTTTTAATAGAAAATAATTGAACTTCAATACACAGTTCTTCCAGACTCTCACTTTTGTTTAGTAGATTTTTATGTATGTCTTAGGGATATAATTAACTAGATATGCAGAATTATTTTCAGGATGCAAAGTGTGAATTAATGCTGTCTTTGTAAATTTTTAAGTTGTGTATGTATGTGTGAGTTTGCAAGCTAGATTTAATTTGAATAATTCTAGAATCTACTTTTATGTTCCAGGTTCTCAAATTTCCAGGATACAGTGATAATAGTCAGATGAGATGTCTAGTCTGATGGAATGCCTAGTAAGTATTATACTAGCTTTTCATTCTCAGTGCTTGCTTTTCAAGTGCTTCTTTTCAAGAAAAATTCAGACAGCAAACAAAATCATTCACCAAATTTTGTTTCCCTTTACAAACTCTAGATTAGGTGGCAAACAGGACCATGGTCATTTTTCCCAGAGACAGGAAATAAATTAAGATTCCAAACCAAAGTATCACTGGTATTACTGAAAAAAAAAAATACATCCAGAACCTTTCAGTAGTGTCTTGTGATAAGAAAATTCTTCCAGAGAAAAATCAAACGGTGTTTTTATAGTGATCCACTTAAATAATCAATCATGTGATATTTGTAGTGTTGAAGAAGTCCCATCCTCCTGGAAAGTTTGTCAAAAGTCATCTTAAAGCAGTGTTGTAGCCTTGTAAATACTTATTAATACTGTTATAAGTTTGGTAACATTTTCAGCCTTCATATCCTGAACTCCATATGCGCCCTTAAACTCTGTTGTCATTTAATGAGAAGAACAGATATGATATGATATGGGTAATATAATTTCTATATTTCCTCAAATTCAATATGATTGTGTGTGTGTGTGTGTGTGTGTGTGTGTGTGTGTTTTCCAAATGATAATTTTTACTTTTGGAAAATATGCACTTTACTTGCTCTACTATGATAAAGCTACTTTTGTGTAGCTATCCAAAGTCATATTGGGCATTACTTTACCTGATGACAGTTATTTTGAAAAATATATATTAAAGTTGGAAAAATATATATGGGGGAGAGAGAGAGTGAGAGAGAGAGAAGAGAGAATTTCTAGTAGGAATTACTACTTTAATTTGGGGCTCATAAAATATTTATTTCAAAGGGGAAGAGGGCAATAGCAAACCACAGCTAGAATGTGTGTTAAGCCTAGAAACACAGACTGAAGCTGTGCTACAGAGGAGTGCAAGTCTCTTGAAACACCTGAACACTATTGCGAAGGAGACAGTTGAATACTTCGAAGTGGTGAAGGCTGTGTGACTTTATAGTGTGTTGGGTGGAGTGAAATAAAGTCACTGCAGATCAGCAAAACGTGAGATTCATAAACGGTAATGGGTAGAAATAATGGTGCAGGGCGGGCAACACACTGCCACAGTGTGTTGATTGATCAAATATATAGTGAAAATTTGGGACATGATTTTTGAGAGATACATGGAAAAATCATTACCAAAGTCAGTAATTAATTTTATCTGAAGCTAAAGGAAATCTATTTTACTTGGCTTAGTGGCTGTGAGAGCAAATGTGAGTTTGGGAAGCAGATGTGGCGTAAGGATATGTGGGACCGTCCATCGAGCTCTGAGGTGCAGACTGGATTTACATGACTGAATAGATAGATTGGAAGTTCCCAAGGTAGTTTGGGGCTGGAACTTAAGACTTCGAGTTATTCAAACACAGGTAATGACATCATAGGAAGACACAGAATATTTAAAGGGATAGTGGAAGAATGGAGAAACAAGGGAAAAAACAAGTTCAAATAGTACAGCAATTGTAAATCTTAACAGACCCTGAAGTTTAAGTACTACAGTTCCTCCATGACTCTAAGTGGGCTTTGACCTTCTTTTTCTTAAAGCACATACTATAGAAATCTTAGATTTTTTTTCCCTATCTTTTAGAGATGTAAGTCTTTTGAGAAATCTTCTTGCTGAGTTTAACAGTTCAAGGTTGTCCTCTTTAAGGACCTAGGAAGATATAAGAGAATTTGCTTTTTCTTTGGCTAAATCTCCTTAGTGACTTGAAATGGCCTATGATTTCCCCTATATCTTGTTCCTTCAATATGGTGGGGCCATTTGTTTTGTAGGAATTGAATTCGGCTGCATCCCAGGGACCTCTCTCGTAATGCAGTGGTTGTGCCTGCTTAACTGTATCTGCTACAACTTTAACTGAGAGAACACAGTGTGCCCAAATGAGACTGAAAATGATCAGTCTGATAGGAAGGAAGAAAACCACCGGGATATCAGGGCATTTAAACAGAAGGACAATTGTCAATAAAAGAAATAATCACCAATAACAAAAACGCTGAGATGTCCCAGAAAATAACTAAGAAAACTGTTTTGTGTTAAAAACAGTCTAAGCCCTAAGCAAATATGTTGGAATCAAGGTATATAAATTATGTAAGAAGAAAACAGCAAAGAAATGGAGACTAAGGCAAGAGAAAACAAGAAAACACATAGATTTTTAACACAAATCTTTGATAAGCCATTAAAAATTAGTGTAGTTAAAAGAACACAGTAAAAGATTAATTTCAACTGCATACCATTTTTATAACACATTATCCTATGAGAAATTATATAACTACTTTGCCAACTTCATTTGTGAAATTTAAGGACTTGTAATACTGCTAATGAGAAATGTTCTTTGAAAAATTTTGCACACTGATAAACACTTCATGATGTATAAACCTAAGGTTGTGATAAGTCTTAGCAACACACATTTGTCTTAAGGTCAGCTTGAATGAAGCACATATTGATTCTGCTTATGCCATTTATTTTACTTCCTTAAAATAAATAAAAATGTTTTCATACATGATATTTGGAAGCTGATGATATATTGACATAATTTGCATATCCATATGTCCATACTAAGCTATATCATGCTGTTGATAGACACACTGAAGATAGAAATTGCATTTCACTTGTATTAGTATTTCAGATTAGATTTCTATAACCTGTTTTTTTTTTTTTTTTTTTTTTTTTTTTTTACCAGAATTACTGTTGAGGAGGGATGATGTGTTCTTATTAGGGCAAAAATGCTATAAAGGAAACTGTAAATAAGTGACTAGGTACTGATATTATAAGGTATGCAGCTGGAGATCTCTTTGCTGACACACCATAAATTAGTGCACTGTACAATTATCTAATCCACAGGAAAGTTCTCTTCTGTGTATATGGCCAACATAACACTGATTCTTGCTCTTCTAATAGAACCATGGTGAGGTTATTTTGGTTTTTCATTCATATCTTTTAAGGAATAAAAAGAAAATTCATGTAGTCATAATGTCACATTTCCAAAAGAATTTATAAATATGGTTCCATTCCAGGAAAGTAGAATATCAATATAGAAAGGTCTCCTGTGATGCCAAGCCCAATGATGTTTTTCAGTATCAGGAATCAAACTCAGAATCTTTCACTTGCGAGGCAGGCACTTAAGCTGCTGAGCTATGTTCTTGGTTCCAAGTGCAACTCTTGTGCTAAGTGTCAAGGCTCAGACAGAATACATAACTGCGTTGTGTAAACATTTCTCTAATTTAGTACCAGTGAGTGAGGCTACCTTTTTTTCAATGCAAATTTAGTAGGAAGTATTAGCAATGCACCATGGATACTGTAAAATCACTGTAAACACTGAATTGACTATGCTCTACTGGAAAAAGTAACAACTAATATTTTGGAACTCCCGTCTATCCATACTTCCCCCAAGGTTCAGTTAAAGAGTTTCTAATTGATGCTTACATACTTTGTATGAGATTTTTCCTGGGATAATGTTGTTGGGATGAGGCTTCTATTGGCAAGAACACAAGTTTACCAAATTTTATTCTTGTTAGAGATATTTAGCCTATCTAAATAAGGTTTGCTTTTTTTCCCTCTTCTTTTCATGTAAAAATGATCAAAGGATTTCATAATTTGGCCTCTTTTTATTATTGTTTTTTTCTCTCAAGTGTTTCTGATTGGCATATGCAATTTTCCTTGAATTTATTGTTTTAATTCAAAAGATGAAGGGCAGCCAAAAATATCTGAATTCGAATAATCCATCTCCCTGGTCCAACTGACATTATAATTCTGTTCCCTTTGGTTCGTGTTTCTCCAGGGAATTCACACAGAGACTCGATTTCTTAATTTTACTAATTCCATTTATACTAAATGTAAATATTTTATTTCTCCTTTGCTATCCAACAAAATTTCCCTTTTATGCACATTGATCACTTAACATTTGTTATGCTCCTGCAGTTTTTATTTCTCCTTTAAATACCCACATTTACTGTTGCATTGTTTAATGTACCTTTTTAACTTTTTTGTTTTATTTATGTATCTATTACAAATTAGCACAAAGAAAACATAATGACCTTCCATGTGTTGAAATACATGTTAGCACCTCTGTAGACCTGTACAACTGCTGCTGCTGCCTAGATCTGGTCCATTTTCTTGCTTCTGGATGCAAACAGATCTGTGTTTCTAATGACCTCAGAGTCTGAAGTGTGATGTTTCTTGCCTCAAATTTTTCTGTGGTCTTCCCTAGTTTGCCAGTATATACTAACAGGAAGTCTCCATCATACTTTTCAAACAAGATTACAAGCAATTTCAGCAAACTCTAATGGGGTAGAATAGCCTGAGTCACCAGAGGGATGTTTTTGGCAATTGTGTAGACAGTGTCCCAGCATAATTCAGACTTACTAGAAATCAGCCTCTCATGAGATTTGATTTGTCTACACTGCCCTCCCTGAGCTCCTAAACAATGCAATTATTTTCCTTTCTCCTGATTTCATGTAGCTTCTACAGAGGTTATGGTGGATTGGCCACTGGTAGTCAACTTGTGACAAACAGCTAAACAGAACCAGCATGGTGCTGGGTGTTAGAAGCCAACCTGAGGGTTGTTGTCAGCAGCAAAGGAGTCAGAACTGGAAAATAAGAAAAGAGACTGTTACAGAGCTGTTAGGGAAGCTGTACAGAGCTGTTGGTTTTCCTGGAGGAGCTTGTCATGCTGGCTTTCCTGATGAATTTGGCTGTTTCCACCACAGAAGACACTTGGGAACTTGTTGTGGCTGAATATGGCTACTCTGGGGGAGCTCTGATTATCGCTTTGAGCATTTCTTTCTAGCTCCAGCAGAGAAAACGGCCCACAGCTCAGTCTTCCAGAGAAGTTGTCATGCTGATTTTCCTGACAGGAGTTCAGCTGCTCTCATCTTCAAAGGAGCTCAGGACATCACTGTCCTTGAGAATGGCTGTGGTACATTTCAGGGGAACTCTGGTGTTTACCTTGACAGTCACCTCCTGGCCTCCAGTGCAGATCTCCTAACCTGCTAGCCCTGAATCCTTCATCCTGCTGGCACAGAGTTTCTAGCTTCCATCACTGACTTTCGTGCCTTCCCAGAGCAGATTCATAGAGTGGGCCTGTGTGAGATAGTGTCATGGGCTCAAGACCTCCAGCTGGACTTGTGGGAGGCATTGTTATGCACTGTACGTCTTCAGCTGGACTCATGCCGGATATTAGGATCCAAGCTCTCAGGTAGAGTTTTTGGTCTTTAGTGTGTGGACAGATTTCCTGTACTCTTTTTGTATATGATTTCTTAAGTGAGTAAAATAATTCTATAAGCTATGTATTCTATATAAATTTGTTCTCTCTTGCAAAAACCCAAGCTATGACTGAGATCTTGACAAATATTTGACCAGATATAGGTTTTTAGCTCAATTAGCAAACTATCAAATTCTTCTGTTTCATTTCTTCCCTTCCACCTTTCCTCACCTTTTAAAGACTGTAGCTCAGCCTTAGCCAGATGGCTTGTGTCTGACATTGTTTTCTAGGCTTCCATGCTCTCTTTATTACAATAATTACCACTTAGGTACTCTTACAAGAGAATTTTACTAGATTCAACATTTAAAAATTATATCATCTTAATTGGACCCATTTTCTTGCAAGGCTGTTGTCATTTTAAAAAACATGGGCAATTTTGATCAATCATTTCATTATCTTTTTATTTTGAGTACTCTTGTGTTTTATCAATCCTAATATGTCTACACATTGCTGCTCATCATTTTCTCCACTTTTGTAATAAGCTTATAGCATCACATAATTTCATTTTAAATAGCATTCACCATATTTATTTCCTTGACAGTATGTCATTCTAATTTAAATTAGAAACCTAAAAATGTTCTATGATATGTTTTGCATGATCCACAATTTTTAACAAAACCCTGCTATTAGGTTTTTCAGAGTCTTTTTTCTACTATCCCGTGCAATTATATTTTTAACTTTGTTTTCTTTGAAATTATCCAAGAGCACAGTGAAATGTGCTGGTGTTTGCATTCATGCTACATCTCACCGAACTTCGTCACCTTTTGTTTCCAGAACTGAGGCCCATACATTGTAGATGAAGCCCAAGTGACAGGTGAAGAACTGTCCTAATTTGACACAGATAGAATGTTCAGAAATCAGCGATCTTTTTTAAAAATACTTTTTTTTCTTTTAATAATAAATAGCAACGGGACAGTTTCACAACACATTAGCAGGACTACCACAAAAATTGATACAGTTCACGTTGTTGTCTTCATAGTAGTTGTTCCGAGTACAAGATACAGATATCATAACTTTTGTAAACACTATTGGCACAAATATTTCTTCTCATTGAACTAACAGAAATTAGTTGTATGCAGAGTCTAATATTTCATAATAGTAGTGTGTTATCAGCAGAACTGGCAATGTCGGAAGCTGTTGACTTGAGCCTTTTACAGTTGCTTCACTTTTTTTTTTTTTTCTTTTTGTCTTTTTGAGTCAGGGTCTCACTATGCAGTTCAAGCTGGCCTTGAGCTCACTTTTGTAGCCCAGGCTGGTCCCGAACTCGCACCAATCCTCCTGCCTCCTGAGTGCTGGGATAACAGGCGTGAGCCACCACGCCCAGCTTGGCTTCACTTTTTATTATTATTATTATTATTATTATTATTATTATTATTATTATTATTTTATTATGACTGGCTCAGCCTCCGCTGTGGGTGGAACTGGTGCAACATGTGGTGCCAGGGATCAAACTGCAGTCCCTGCGGTTGCCTAAGCTTTTCTAAGCAGGTGCTATAGACCACTGAACCATCTCGCTGGTCATTGGACTGACTTTTTATGCCTCACGGTTATACTTTTCTGCTGCGTAGTTAAGGCCGAGTTAAAGCAAGACCTATGTAACAAAACATGAAATTTTTGCGTCTTAGTAACTAAAGTAGAATAACACAAAATAGTTTGCTATAAGGAAAACAGCAAAAAGCAAAATAAAAACAAAACAAAATTCCAGATCAAAAATGATTTCAAAAGAAGCTCATTGACAAGCGAAAGGAAGGAGAGAAAGAGCAAGTCTTAGTCCTTTTGGATGACTAAATACTTTTTCATTTTATAAACGAACCATGCTCTAATACTGGCAATTTAAATTTCTCCTTCTTTTGTACATTTTACATTGACTTTCTTGAGTTTAGAGCTGTTTTCTTCTCTAAATAGTTTGGTCTTGTAGGTCTGAAAGTTACGTAGCTCTAGCAAGAAATTTTTCACTAAAGAAACAACCATCTGAAAGTTAAGATAACCTGAAATATTAGAAGGTTTTATTCAAGACAGGGTCTTGATACTCCCAGAAGACAGTAACTAAAATACTTTTTAATTTTGATTTAATGTCTGTCTTTTTAAATTCAGATGCATTAATTGTATTGTAAAATCATTTTCAAACATTAATAGTGTAATTTGAAATTTTTAAGTAGGTGCTTTCATATCTATAGCTGCAAGGTTACTATAGAATCCCCAGTACATGCTTATTATTGAGATGATTTTCTACTCATTTTTTTTCTTTTTCTTTTTTTTTTTTTTTTTTTTTTTTTTTTTTTTTTTTTTTTTTTTTTTTTTTTTTTTTTCAGGACCAGGGGTCGAACTCATGACCTTGCACTTGCCAGGCAGGCACTTGTGCCACAGAGCTCTCTCCCCGGCCTCACTCATTTTTTTTCTAATTGATGGAGCCTGCAAAAAGAACCTGAAGTATATCCAAAATTAATAAAGTACAAGACAATAAATCTGAAACATACAGTTCAGAAAAAGTACTTTTTATTATCTTTTGCAAATCCTTGTAAATTCCTTATGTTTTAAAATACAAGAGGTCTCTTTATAGATATATAATATATGACATATGATATATTTATAGATATATAATATAGAATGCATAAAGTATAATAGGTGGTAGATGGATAATTTATAGATAAAGGATAGTGAATAAATCAGAGAAACTAAACAAGGGGATTGGATTTGCTCTGCTTGCAATATACTTTTTAATTACTTGCTTTCTGGTTTAAAGAAAGTCACAGTTCAGTGGAGGAAACCTTTTTTTTTCCCCTGTTCCCAGCAGGAGGTGTACCCTAAATTCATCTTATACTTTATATTCGCTCTGGCTCTGGCTCTGGCTCTGGCTCTGGCTCCGGGTCTGGGTCTGGGTCTGGGTCTGTCTGTCTGTCTGTCTGTCTATCTCTATCTCTCTCTGTCTCTCTGTATCTCTCGCCCTCTCTCCTTCTGTCCTCTTTCCTCCTACCTTCTCTCTCCTTTTCCTTCTCTGGAACAACCACAATAGAGAATATATTAGGCCGTATATTTTTAGTAAGCCAACATATGAATTTATAACTATAATCAAGATTCTAGTGCATATCTACTAAAAGCAATGGTGCTCTTCAAATGCAGTTGCAATCTCTATTTTAAACATTGTTGTAAGGCAAACTACTAATATATCTGTAAATTGTCCACTTAAGTCCACATGAATGCAAATATCAGCTAATAGCACTATAGCCATGACACAGAGTGTATACAATTGCTGGCATTTCTTCCAGCTCCCCTGATAGACATCTAGCTTTCATGGATGAGATTTTGGAGTCTCTAGTTGGAAATTTAGCTGCAATGGCAAAAGAACTGGCTGCGCTCATCCACAGCGTATGCCACTGAAATGACACCTTGCGGAGGCATTGGATGACTGTGTTTATCCCTGTGATTCTGAAGGAACACTGGAAATATAGATAAGGGGAAGGTCAAGAGCACCATAGAGCCACGGTCATAGGGAGTACTTAGCCATTTATTCTCTGGGAGAGAGAGACACTATACAAATTCTCTCTCTCTGTCTCCCTCTCCCTCTCTCTCTCTCTCTCTCTCTCTCTCTCTCTCTCTCTCTCTCTCTCTCTCCTCTTTTCTTTCTGCCAAATTTTTGTTGTGGGATTTTTTTGTTTTTCCAAGGTAGGCTCTTTTTCCTGGTGAAAAATGCTCCTCTCCTATACGTATGGCTGTAGGTGCACTGCTATGTCATAAATAAAAATAGCAAGTGGACACCTGTATTAAGTTTCTTTCATTCTGTGGGGAACAGTCTGTACAATGACTCGTTTTTGAGTACTTTTATTTTACTCTGATGTGTCTATTGTTATATGAAAAACAAATGTTCTGATTTGGGGAATATGTAAGTATATTATATTCAATTGAAATTTAAGGGACATTGTCATTAGGTGGTTGTTTAAAGGATTAGCCTGGCCTATGTTTACAGTGTTGTCCTCTTGGTTCTGCTGCAACCGTCTATATTTTTCTCAGAGGGCAAGAATTTGACACTGCTCAAGCATAGACCACTGTGACACTTCACAGATATTTAGTGGGTATTCTGAAAATGTTAGATTAGGAAAGTGCAGTGACTATAATCAGGAGAATTTCAATATTACAGAGCATTTGTATTTGAGCAATATATAGTCATGAATAAATATTTGTGGAAGAAAAATTGCATTTAAAACAAAATGAATTATTGTTCAGCTTGAGGCAAAATACCCAGTTGATAGAAATTTTGCTAATGCTCTCTAAGGACTTTAGAAATTTAAAGCCACTGAGCTTCCAGGTTGTAATTGAAGCTAGTATTACACACAACTGCACACACACACACACACACACACACACACATGCCACACATACATGCATGCATGCAGGCACATACAGACACACACACACACAGACACACACACACACACAAATACTACTCTTTGCATGTTATCAGTTGTGCTCTCCCTGTGACAATACTGTGATGGTCCCAGCTCTGTCTGCACCATTCTAGAGCCCACATTACACCAAGTGCTCCAGTTTTGTACCAGCCCCCGTGTGTCATAGCTAGCCTTCTTCCATCACTCGAGGTTTGTGCTAACTGGTCTTATTTTTTAAAATTCCTTTTGTGTGGTCTTGGGGATAGAATACAGTCTTGTTCATGCTACTCAGGCTGTCTACGACTGTGCTCTTGAAATAATGGGCCAGGAAGATGTCTATTTTTGAATTGACCAGATTTGTATATCAGCTTCTACATGTGAAATGGAAATGGCTGACCATCCCCTAAGAAACGATGGAAGGATAAAAAGAATTATTAACATTTCTTTAGTATATTCATTAGAAATGCTCTCTTTTCATGTAAAATAAAAATATCTGCAAATGTAAAGCTGTAATTTTTGCTAGCATTTCATGTTGTTATGTCATGCAAGTTTCTTTCCTTTTTTTTCCTATTTTCTTATTTTTACTAATATTGGTTTATTGTATACATAGTCCAATATTCCATAGTTGTAGTGGGTTATTGTCAGAACTGGCAATGTTCGAAGCTATTGATTTAAGCCTTCTATAGCTCAGTATACTAATCTGTTTTCATGTTTTATACTTTGTGGTTAAACTTTTTTTTCTGGGTAGCTAAAACCAAGTTAAAGACCTATATAACAAAACATGTGACTTTTGTATCTCCCCAGGTCAGTCAAATCCCCTGAGTATTTACCTTGAAATCATGTACACGGCTTTGTAGAACCGTTGTCAGTGAGTTGTTGCAGTTTTCTTGGAAAAACAAAACAAACAAACAAAAAAAAACTATAAATCTGGGAAATGGTTAATTTCATTGCTTTAAGCTTAGAGGAAAGACATATTTGTCATTATGATATGATTTTGCCTATTTTTAATATGAAAATGCAGAAGCAAAGCAGACGAAACAATTCTTTCTGACTTTTTCTGTTAATTGTAGTAATGTAAATAGCACACTCATAGAGCAGTACAGAAGTCAGTGAAGAAGCAACAGTTCATTAGCATTGATGCAGTTCTTTTCAACAATAGCAAACTCTGTGATCTTGTCTCATCTACAAAAGGAATAAATTTAAGCAAGTATATTCATCAATCATTTTTATCTACCTAGGACATTAGCTAGATTCACTGAATAAGAATTAGATTTAAAAAAAAAAATTCTGAGCTTTTGATGAAACTATGCTTACACATATGTCGATGGCCATACGCATAATGTGAACACCATAATATAGAGCAAAGGAGGGACATATAACATGAATATATCATCTGTTTACATTGCAAGTGTAAAAACTTTCATTTTCTGTGACATACCTATAACTATGTTCAGATATTTTAATTAGTAAGATATGGACTTAGAACTGGGCCCTGTATTTGCATAATAGTCAACTGGAAGTAGGGGAAGGATTGAATCTTTCCTTTCATTATATGTCTAGAAACTTTATTACTTTAAAGTTTTGGATGAGAGCTCTTCTCCAACGTGTATATACACATGTTGATCCCTTGAAATTGTGTGTTAATAAAAGGTATTTTCTTAGTTATGTTTTACTCGTTACTGGGACAAATACCAAACACTCAAAGTGAAGGAAGGAAAGGTTTATTTAGCTCACAGTTTGTGGAGGTTTTAATCCATATTTGGCTGGCCCAAGGCTGAGTGGAATAGGGCAGAGAGCATCCAGTTCATGGCAGCAGAATAGCAACAAAATGGTTACAGAGGCAGCCAACCAAACAGGTTAGCAGAACAACAGCATGAGTCTGTCTTTCTCTATGTTACATTCAGGCTCTCTGCTCCAGCCTATCTGCCTTAGGCCACACCCATAATCCCAGAAGTATTCAGATAATTCCATCACTACTAAAACACATAGTGCCAGGGATCATGAGGCAAGTCTCAAACTCTAGAAGTCCCTGCCTCATGATGACATGAGGCTTTGTGGGGACAACTAGATGTAAACCATAACATCCCGCCCCTGGACCCCCAAAGTCTCATGCAGATCCCTTTGTGCAAAAGATATTTTAGTCTATCTTTAAGAGTTGCCAAAGTCCCAACAGTTTCAGTATTGCTGAAAAGCCCAAATCCCAATTCTCCTCCAAGATCCAAGGAAAACTCTCAACTGTGAGCCCCTATACAATAGAAAAGTTAAACATATCCAACATTCAAAAGCATTAGATAAACATTATGATTCCAAAAGTTGCAAACAACAGTATAATACAAAACACTAGGACCAACACATGTCCAGAACCTGGCAGGGTAAAAATTAAATCCCTTGGTTCCAAATAGAGCATCCAAAACAGTCTGCACTGAGTTGTGAGCTCCCTGAGCCTCCGTTCCTAACGCACTCTTGCTGGTAGTTTCCATGGCTTCTATCTCAGGCTGCTTTGCTCCTTCTTTGCATGATCCACATTCCTGTCTTTTCCAAACTTCTGGGTTTTCCAATGAACAGGATTCTCACTCTCTGCTTCACACACTGCCCTCTCAGGAGCACACTGTCTGACCTCTCAGGTCTTCTTCTGAAATTGAGGTGGAAGCCTTTTTAACCTAACAGCTCTGGTATTCTCAATGTGCCTAAAACAACTATCATGTGGATGATGCCAAGGGTTGCTGCCAGCTAGAGCAGTAGCCAGGTTTCCTTCTCTCTTGGTTGTAGGGGTCGAGTGCCTGGAGTGATGAACACTCTGACCTTGATTTCAAGGAACAAATTCTACATGCCAGTACCATTTTGGAACCTAGTTTGGCTGCTCACCATTCTAGTACTTGGGACTCTGGCTTTTTTCTCAGGGTAAAGCCTCTCTCCTTGGCAATTCTGGGGCTGTAAAAGGTGGAGGGCTCCTGTCTCTTGTGATGTCTTCAGGCCTTCCTTTTGATTCTCTGGTTCCTTACCAGAAGTGGAGATCTTTTTAGCTCCATCTGTGCAGTCCACAGCTTTCCTGATGTTTCCTTTCTGGCCAAACTCACATTTTAAATCATCCTTCTTGGCTCTTTGCTCTTGGTTTTCAACATAAATCTGACTAAAAGCCACCAATAACAACATGTCACTGCCCCAATAGTTTTTTGCTTTGAAATATCAGTTGAAAGATTAATCAGTCCACCATGCTTAATCTTAGTCTTAGGCAAAGTCCCTGGACACAAGAAAAATTCCAACAGACTTTCAGCTAATCCATAGCACAAATCATCAGGAGTCCAACAACCAATGCTGTCCTTTTTTCCAAGCAGAAACCTCTTCAACCTGGTCTTTGCAGGCAGGCCTTCTGTGTCAGTCTTCTCGTCTGAGTTCTGGCCAGAATCTCCCCTACAGAAGAGCTGAAGCTTTTCCAGTGCTTCCCTTATAGGTGACATGTCTGAACCTTTCCTATCTCTTCTCATAAATCATTCCCAAAAGCTTGTAATCCACATTGTCAGGTATAGTCACAGCAACTACCTGACTTCTCTAGTAAGGAATTCTGTCTTAGTTACTTTTTACTCTTCGCTGGGACAAATATCCAATGCTCAGAATGAAGGAAGGAAAGGTTTATTTAGCTCACAATTTGTGGAGGTTTCAGTTCATATTCATCTAGCCCAAGGCTGAGTGGAACAGGGCAGAGAGCAACCAGTTCATGGAGGCAGAACGGCAACATAATGGTGACAGAGGCAGCCAAACAAACAGGGCAGCAGAGCAACAGCACGAGTCTGTCTCTCTCTATGTTACATTCAGGTTCTGTGTCTCAGCCTATCCATCTTAGGCTACACCTGTAATCCTATCAGTACTAAAACATATAATGTCAGGGATCATGACACAAGTCCCAAACTCTAGAAGTCCCTGCCCTATGATTGCTTGAGTCTTTGTGGGGACAACTAGACATAAACCATAACAGGTTCCTAACCCTAAATTTGCCTGTCCAACGTCATGCCTTTTCAAGACCAAAAACACCAAGGTAGGAACAGCTACCTTGCCTCCACATTTTGCCATATGAACTAAGCTTCTTGAGTTTTCAACACCTTTCTGCCATAATGTTTTTGCCTGGAATCCAGCTATCCATGGACTGGTGCCTCTGAAAACACAACTCAAGTGAACCACTCCTCCTTTAAATTCTGGGCATCAGACACTATGTCTAGAAATGAGAAAACTAATACATACTGAAGTTGGAGCAATTGTGCCGTGCCATGAGCTGAGGCTGGCCTTCAACAGTAGCTTTGTCATGTTATCTAGGGAACTGCATTGCCCTCTGAAAACATGATGGCTTTCTTAGCACTTCAAGAACAAGAGATAGCAGTTACCTGGCCTGCAACTTGACCATGACTGCCTACTCTACAAGCTGCACAAACCTATCACTCTTTTCCTGATTCCACTTTTCCATAAATCCCCAAGATATCTGTCAGCCCCTTGGAGACCAATTTTTATTTATTTATTTATTTATTTATTTATTTATTTTTTTGTCTTTTTGAGGCAGGGTCTCGCTATGCAGTTCAGGCTGGCCTTGAGCTCACTTTTGTAGCCCAGGCTGGTCTCGAACTCGCACCAATCCTCCTGCCTCAGCCTCCCAAGTGCTGGGATTACAGGCGTGTGCCACCACGCCCGGCTGGAGACCAATTTTTAATGTCTTTTTCTGTCTTTAGTGTGTCTTTTCTCATTTTTTTAAAAGGTTGCGCGCACTGTTACCTGTTTGTTTTTGGTCTTTTCTCATTTTATTGATTTTTTTCGGTGGAACTGTTTTTTACAGGTTTTATTCTTTTTTTTTGGTGCCGAGGAATGAGCCCAGGGCTTCCAGCTTGCTAGGCAAGCATTCTACCGCTGAGCCAAATACCCAGCCCCTGTCTTTCCTGATTAATGCTCTTTTCCTGCCCTTCAACACTGCTTATGTCTTTGGTTGGCGATGTGGGATTGGTACCAGAGCCCCATCTGTTGGAATTCTGCTCTATTGCTCTACAATGCTAGTAAAACTACCATTTGTACCTCCAAAATGGGCTGCTACCCACAAAATTGTATGTTTATTAAGAGGTTCTCCTCTAGATTTTCAAACAAACTAAATAACAGAAAATTTCAAAAAAATTCTTGACCAAAAATAAAGGCTTTCATGAGCTTTACTTACTCCAAGTCAGTATCTTATGCTAACTAAACTAGCTGAAAATATATTCCGGATAAACTGAAAGAAACTACTGGCTTTTAATCTTTCAAAGATAGTATAAAAATAGTGGATTTTAAAAATACTCAATAAAGTTCCAATAATGGAAAACATTTCTTTAGTAAATAATCTTATGCATAAACACATTAGTATCACAGAAAAAGCTCAGACTTTTTGCACATAAAAACTGATGACATCTACTTTACAGAAAAGCAAAATATATGTTATTAAGGATTCAAAACTACCTAGAAATCATGCTCCATAACTACACTGGCAATATCAGTAACACTTGACTCTAATGGTTGTGAATATTCTACACACTGGTATATAATTTTATTTCTTCTGAATAAACGAACTAGTCTATTACTACAAAATGAGATTTAATTGGAATTCTTACACATTTCTAGGATGATGGATTTCTAAATTTCACTTGGGGGCAACAATTAAGCATATTTTGTATTATTAATTAAATATGTTGTTCTGGCTATGTCATTTCTTAAAATAAGAATTTATGTTGTACGTATATCGGAGCAAGACCCATGGTACATTAGATGGAGGACGGGTACACTGGAAGTCCCCAGGTCCAGGATGGGAGATAACATTGCTGCGAAATCTCTCACAGTTGTGTATTTTTCCAGTTTTTGCATATCCACTTTATGATGAGAAGTCACAGAAAGAATGCTAGATGCTGACGTCCTAGCAAAAAATAACATTGCTGTTTGGTTGCTTGTGCATTCAAAGAGTTACTGTGTCTAAAGTTGAAATAGCTTCATGATAAACATGAATGACAAAAGTAATATCAATGTGCTAAGGATCAGGAGCAGAAGCACATGATGAAGAGACATCCTCAAAAAGACCTTGGTCCAACTGCGCTGAAATCAATCATCTCTCTGACGCTTTATTTTCATGGTCAGCTTTACAAAATTGAAGGCAAGTTGGTAAGACAGTCCTGTGAATGTCTGTTAGGGTATATCCTGAGAAGACTGTGAAGATGGCAGAGAACTGCATGGGAAAGAATGAGCTCAAATGTGGATGGCACCATGTGGGCAGCGTAGGGCCTGAACAAATCTAAGAGGGAGGGGAAATTCTCTGAGAATTGCTGCATTGTTCTCCTTCTGCCTTTGGACATCACAATCTAGAGTTTTGGCTTCCAACATAAACTTAGGACCAGTAGTTATACTGGGATTTTAGGCTTTAATTTTCATCCGAGGCTATCTCACTGATCTGTTCTGTTCTGAAAATTTTAGCTTTAGGAGCTCAGCAACTACCAGTCTCCCTTGTTCTTTAGCCGGTAGGCAGCCATCTTGGGACTTTTTAGCTTCAGTGATAGTGTAAGTCCATTAAAAGAAAAATCCCCTCTTATGTATGTTATACTTGCTCTGTTTCTCTGCAGAACCCTGACTAGTACAATATTGCTTTTAAAGAAAACAAACTCTTGTTATAATTAATATACTCTTCCTGTTGTATTTCTGTTACTTACAAATAGAAGTATGCCTGTTTATAACATTCTTTTTATTCATTACATTTTAAGGGATAAATAGTAGTTGTGTTATCTCAGCCAGTGAATGAAAAGAGATTCCAAATTATACTAGTTTGAAGAAATTAAAGGTTTATGTCCATACTGTGACATGCCAGAATGTCACAGATATGTATCTCCTATGCCAGTGTGTTTGTATCTGTATTACATGGCCATTTTATGTACTCTGATGGATAGTTCAGGCCCTTCAGTACATGAATCCACAAACCAAATGAAGACAGAGGGAAACCTACGGGGATTATTTCTGATAGTCTGCTCATCTGTTCTGAATACTTGGTCTTTGAGAACAATGTGGCAGTTATCATGAAGGGAAGATCCATGATCTGACAGAAAAAAAGAAGAAAGCCATGCCATTTCTGGCAACATAGTCGATCTTGGAGGCCACCATGTTAAGTAAAGTAAGTGAATGAAGGACAGACACTGCACTTAATGAGATATGCAGCATGCCAAGCTCATAGATCCTAAGATACACTAGCTGCTGCCACGAAGTGGGTGCTGGGGAAAAGCCCAAGCTATTGTTCACTGAGTATATAGCATCAGTTGCACTCAGTTTCACTCAGTCGAGTTGTAGCAATCTACTGCATAAAGCAGAGTCCACAATGTCTATACTTAATAGTCAATTATAGTACATGTATGTGTCATTTTTTTTAACCAAACACACATTTATACAGCAAAAACAAGACTAAGGGGCTGGAGAGATAGCTCTGTGGCACAAGTGCTTGCCTGGCAAATGAAAGGTCATGAGTTTGAACCTCTCTCCCCCCAAAACAAACAAACAAACAAACAAACAAAAAAAGACACAAATAATCCTTTGGAAAGTATCTATTACCTTGACTCTGGTGATGGTATCATCAGTACTTTCCTACAAACTTGTCAAGTTATGTAAAATAAATGTCTATAGCTCTTGATATTTTACTAAAGCTGGTGAAAGTCAATAAAACCAATTTTTATAGCTCTGGAAATACATCAGCTCTATCTTCCACAAGTTAATTACATAATGTCATCTCCCTGAAAGAGAAACTGAAATACATATACTCTATTGCAAAAATCTATTACCAGAACAGACCAGGGCATATTATCCTCAACAGTAAAGACCCTACAATCTCTTCTAGCTTTCATAGCCAGTCCATAGATTACTACTCTTTCCTATGTTTCATGAAATTCTTAATCCGATACAAGCAAACAATCGTGAGGAAATCATAATAAACACATATGACACTGACAAGTTCAGATCGATAGTGAAATCCAGCTTTTGAGGGACAACAAGCACTCCAGACACAGCTCAAGTGTAACTGTCTTTATCAGCACAGCGACCAGTCTCTGATTCCACTCTGTGTGAAGAATTCCCCTTGTCTTTGTCCTCTAAGCATGTTTTGGTCCTCTGATAGGTTATTCAGCATGATTTATTATCCATAGCCGGGAGTACAGTGGGCATAAACTAAATATGCCCTCCATGGGCCTACATAGATATAGAACTCGCCTTCAGTTAATATAGATGTATGAGTCCTGTGTCTGCTATTAAGTAGAAACTTACTGAGTTTCTGTAGTTCAGCCTATCTAATGCTTTGTGTAACAAAACAATCTATACCATAACTAATCTTAGTTATTTGCTTCCAATTGATTTTCCACTCTTGTTCCCTTAGCTTATCTTGTTTAAACTTAATTTCCAAGTGGGGGATTCTCTGATCTTCACCCATTCTCAGACATTTCAGTTAGTACTGATTACCTTGTCCATCCATTGGTGTTAGATGGCATTCAGCTCTCCAAGATTGCCTGGTTCTGGGCTACACTTGGGTCCAGAAGCTGAAGGAACTGTAGTTTCCCTTGGTGAAATTGTCGGAGCGCAAAGTGGATCCATCGCTGCCTGCTGTGGAGAGGTAGTTGTGTAGGTGTTGGGGCCGACCTCTGCAGCTCTGCTGTAGGCATTTTTCTTGAGCTATCCCTCCCAGGCGAAGCCAGCTGCTTGGAGGCCCCTGCTTCCAGGGTGATTGGAAGAGTTTTCAGGGAGGTGGGGATGGGATTGTTGTGACCACGTTGGATCCGTGGGACTGATGATAGGTTGCAGAGGTGAGAGTTGCAGCTACTGCTTCTGTTTCTGGTGTCTTTTGACATGTTCAGCTTTGCCAGCTGTTGGCTGATGTGGCTGCAACACCGCCTGCTGCCCACTTCTCAGTGACCTGCTGAGTTCGGCCCTAGCCAAACATCATTTGTACCGTTTGTTGTGCTGGATGCAGAATTATCTTCTCCCTCTTTTTGTGCTTTGTCTTCTCCTGAATGATGCTTGTTTGGATGACATCAGCCTGCTGCCTTTGATGAAAAGAAATGGGCCAGTTTCTGGCTACAGATATGCACAGCACTCTGGAAAGGAGGGGGGGGCAATGGTGTGACTGCCTGAGTCACGGCATGGCAGACTAGTCGGGCGCGGTGCATTCTGTGTCCCAGGCTGTGTGGAAGGAGCAGCATGATCAGGGTCTGGTTGTGGCAAGACTGCTGGCTCACGAGGCACACCAGAGAAGGCTGGAGGAGACTGAGACAAGGAAGAATGGTGGCATCTGAGCCTTGGCTAGAAGGCAAAGCTTGTGACAGATGACAAATGGTTTTGGAATTTTGGGCAGAAGAGGAGTGACAGGAGCACAGAAAGAAGCAGAGGAACAATTGGGGTAGAATAACTGCTTACCTTTTACAGAGATGGTAAGTTCAGATAACTTATCACAGTACATGTGTATTGCCTGTCGCTGGTTGGGTTGCTTTGTTTTCATTTGATTTTGCATTTTAGAGAGCAGGATGGAAGAAATGAGTGGAGCAGAAGGGCAAAATGTGCACACAAGCTGTATTTCATAGAATTTGCATGGGACATGGGGACAATTTATGGATTTACTAGAGAGTCTGCAGGCTCTCACTACACAGAACAGGCTCACAGCGATCCTCCTATTTCAGCCTCCCAAGTGCTGGGATTATAGGCGCATACCACCACGCCCAGTCTGAGTCGCCATCTCAGTGCGCCCGGGAGGTGGGCCCATCCTGTCAGTCCTGGTGTGACCTGAACTCCCCTCCTTGAATCTGTCTAAACACACTCTTTAGTCCATTAAGCTATCTGACCGGCCCTAAATCTTTCTGCTTATAGTTTACTGGTGAGAATTTAGTCACAGAAACATATTTAGCTGCAAGGGAATCGGGAAATGCAACCTTTATTCTAGATGGTACTAAGCCCACATCAAATTCAAAGATAATTGAAAGAATAGTTTCTGAGACAAGTAACCTTCTTATGGTGCTGTTCTGCCACTATTTCTTTTCTTTCTTTTTGAAAGCAATTATGTGGTCTCAATATGTTCCAACATAATATTTTACAGAGGAATGGAAAATACTCAGTTCCTAGTCAGAGCAATAGTAAAAAAAGAAAGACTTTATTGGAATCAACAGTTGCATGACATGAAAAGCCATTTCTGTTCTGTAAAACTTTTCAAATATATGAAGATGAGCAAATTTATTGGCCTCAGTGAAACTAGTGCACTAGTCAGATTGCAAATATCTTTAATTAGCAATGAGCTCTAAGAATATGAGTACAAAGGCAAAGATACATTTTAGGGTTTGTAGAGTTTTTGTTTTCTGTTTGTTTGTTTGCTGGAGAGAGTATCAGAGTAAGGCCTCACATTCTGGGCCTCTGGGCCATTAGCTTCAGAGTTTATTTTTTCTACTCTTCCTGTGTTTCTGATACTAAAGAATCTACAGACATACTTTATCTCTTCTTTGAAAAAATGCTTACTCATTCTCTCTACTTCTAAGAGAGTAAAGTCTTTATTCTTGGGTGAGGGTGAACGATATATTCATTACCACTCTGATAATTTTTTTTTGACTATTCTAACAAATGTTTATACTAGCTAATGAGCAAAGTGTTTCTAATCCAATGCTGAACTATCATAAAGTTAGAAATAGTCTAAGAAATATAGGTGCTCAGAATCAGGGCCTCAAATTTTATACTCTGAGAGTGTCATAAGGAGAAGCAATTTTAAGTCTTGAAGAAAACAGAAATAATTTTTCAAATTCTAGATTTCCTCTAATCAATGTGAAGCAGCATTGCATCAGAAGTAAACTCAAGTTCAGGAAAGATAGTATCTCTTTATGATGAGTAAATATTTGCTCATCTTTTATTTTAATCATCACATTACAAAAGGCATTTCAATAACATTTAGCATGCATCATCAGTTCTTTATTTTAAGAAACCTTTATCTATTGATGTAAATTTCAATGGATACTAAGAATTTTACACTGAGTGGTTGCTAAGCGACAAAAATTTCAGGATTAGCAAATTTTATCCACTCTCATTGAGCAAAATATATGCTTAAACTAATAAAAAGAACATATGCTTCAAATGTGTATCTGTTCATATATGTATAACATATGAATACATATATTATATGTATAACATATGTTATATCTATATCCATACAGATATAACATATAAACATATGAAAATGTGTAAATATTATCAAGAATAAATTCAGAGAGAGTCAAACATATTGATAAGAAATACAATTTTATACTAAAAACACAATGTATGATGCAAATAGAAATGTTGGTATACTTTTTTATGTGCTTGCTACAGGGTCTCACTATGCAGCTTAGACTCCTGGTGATCTTCCTGTCTCACCCTCCCCAGGTCTGGGATTACAGGTTCGTGCCACCAAGCCCGGTCTCAGTGGCTGGATCAGCGCATCCACGGGAGAGGCCAGCATGGCACAAGGTACTGTGATCAAATCCTGGTCCCTATGCCTGCCTAAGCAGCCACTTAGTCTGTTGAGCTATTTCCCCACCCACAGAAATCTCAGTTTAAAATGGAAAACACCCCTAAAACACCGAAGAAGAACTAAATTTTTAGAGCATCATTCTTATGGCAATTGTCATTTCTTTATTTTTCTATTCTGTGCAAGTGAAACTGATTCAGACATTCAAGAAAAGTCTTGGAATACATAGTTATCTGTAGAGACTTTTTAGTGGTGCAATACACAGGATATCAGCCCCTATAAATGCTTAGGGGAAATAAATTCTTCACAAAATTATTTTACATTGTACTCCTTTTAGGTATCTAAAGTACATTTCACCATTTTATAGGACAAATCATCCCCAAATTTCTTTAATGTCTTCTTTATTCGGCAGCACTAATTGCATTCCTCAGATTACATTCTGCTAAATGAGCTTGGGGAAGTGCTGACCTAAAACAATATCTGAAATGGTCACTTTACTTAGAGCATTATAAAGATCTCATGCTTAGTTTATAAGAACTCAGTTTCATGTTCTCAAAAGAGAACTATGCCATAATGATGTTCTAATTTAAAAGGACTTTAATTTTCCCCTCATAAAATGAGTGGTCAGAAAACAGTCAAATCAACCCAAGAGAATAATATGTACCTGTACCAAACACATAAATAATTCTAGCCCTTTGCACCTATTGTACAGGTATTTCTTTCCAACTGGGTATTTTCCATAGCTGACTTGCCTGTTTTCCTCCCTCCCTTCCTTCCTTCCTTCCTTCCTTCCTTCCTTCCTTCCTTCCTTCCTTCCTTCCTTTTTTCTTTCTTTCTTTCTTTCTTTCTTTCTTTCTTTCTTTCTTTCTTTGTTTCTTTCTTTGTTTCTTTGTCTTTCTTTCTTTCTTTCTTTCTTTCTTTTTTCTTTTTCTTTCTTTTCTTTCTTATTTTCATTAATTCTCTCTTTCCTTCCTTCCTTCTTTTCTTCTTTAATTATTTTTTCTTTCTTTTTTAATGTATTTGGTACAGGGCCTCTCTGTGCAGCTCCTAGTAATCCTCCTGTTTTCTGCCTTGCCAGTTCTAGGATTACAAGCACTTGCCACCACGCTGGGTAATTATGACCAGCTCAGAGCACCCAGGGGAGGGACCAGTACAGTATGTGGCATTGGCAGCAAACCCTGATCCCTGCAGTTGCCTAAGCAGGTGCCTAGTCCGCCTAGCTATCTTGCCAGGCCTTCCATGGAATTCTTGCCCTGCATTAAGAATGACTACATTACTGAAGTGTATTTCATGAGGTTCCAAATATAAAATAAATCACTGCTGGCAGAATTTATGATAATGGGGAAATAAGTGATTAGAGAATAAGATACTGTGTGGAATTTTTTGTCTGGGGTATTTTTTTGGGAGTGTTTGTTTTAGACTGGTGGTCCCTTGTTGTCTCAGGTGGTTAATTTAGCATGTTTTCTGGGGCACACTATCCCATTTCCAATTTCTAAGCCTGACTGGGAAACCATTTGTCCTGCTTTACATGCACAATGAGTCCTGTAGAGAAATATTTGATATAGTCCTCTGTTTTGCAAAATCTGTCTTCTCTTCTCAGTCAAATAGCACATCATTTATACTTGGAATGCATATTTGTTGCAACCTTAGAAAGTTAGAATAACAAAGAATCAGGAAAAGTAAAAACAAAAAAATATCTAAACAAGACAAACAAGATTGGTAGATGCCCACTGATAAGAAAAATTGTGGTAGGGCCTGGCGGGATGGCTCAGTGGTCTAAAGCGCCTGCTTGGGAAAGCTTGGGCAGCTTCAGGGACCGCAGTTCGATCCCCGGCACCACATGCTGCGCCAGCCCTGCCCTGGGTGGGCGGGGGGAGGGGGGGCTGAGCCAGCCATAAAGATGAGTGAATAAACAAATAAAGGTTCTGAAACAAGGAAAAAAAAAAATTTTAAAAAAGGCCATAAAAGGTCATAAAGAAAACAAAAAGAAAAATTGTGGTAGAGAAAGGCACTTGATTTTTGTTCTAGATGTCTACATTTTGTAGGAATATACACACCTTTAGATTTATCTTTTTTGAATTCTTCATTTTTTGCTAGTATCTGCATATAAGTTTAAACTTAGGCACCAGGTTTGAATAAGTGGGTTTCCTGGGCTAAGTTAAACGAAGAGGAATCTTGGGCTAAGTTAAAGGAAGAAGAACCTTCTTTTTTTTTTTTTTTTCCTAATGTATCTTTTTTTAGTATGAGGACAACAAGGGTCTCCGTACATGGATTAAACTCGTAGTGATCCTCCTGTTTTCAGCTTCCCAAGCTCTGGGATTATAGGTACATGTCACGACGTCCAATCTCAGTTGCTGTCTCAGCAGGCTCCGGAGGCAGAGGCAGCTTGACAAGCAAGGAGATCCAATTCTGGTCCCTGCACCTGAAGACGAATTGCTTGAGGTTGCATATAATTAGTGTTCATAGATCGCAAAAATTTCTTCTTAAATTATTTTTGTTATACTAGTGATCAACTCAGAGGCTGTGGGTTAAGCAGGTCTGGCAACAGATTATCCATTAGCCCATGATTTGCTGCTTTTAGTTCAATTCTTTTTTTTTCTACTCCAGTTATTCATGGATATAAAGGGTGCTACAATATGTCATTATGCCCAGCCCATGCCTTATTTATTGATAAAATATGTAAATGGTCAAATACCAATGGTTAATATCACTTTCAAGCAAATGCAGAGAATGAGCATTTTCTGTTCCCTGTACCTTTTGAGACATAGTATATCACTTAAGACATTCCATTGGTAAAAAAAAAAAAAAAAAAAAAAAAAATGCTTCCTTCGTGAGATTTTAGGGTAAAACAAAGACTCAGACACTTCAAAGTAGATTTATCTCTTAACTGATGTTTTAGGAAAAGAGTTGCAGTCACTTTCTCTATTTATATGTCTTTCATAAACAAGCACCTCTTGACAACCTAAACTGAGTGGAGAGGAATATTTTTTTTTCATTTTTATGTATTTTTAAGGTTGGATGATTCCCTTCCACCCTGTCTTCTGTTCTGTGCGCTGTGGACTGAACTGACAGGGCCTCGCTGTCCAGAGATCGATGTCCTCTGTCTCAGGCTTGGGGCAAGTAATGAGAAGCACCAGCAGCAGACGTGAGGGTAGGATGCAGGAGGAGATAGGCAGCTGTTGTATTTTTGCACCAGATACTGTGGTTCTGAGGGTCGTTCCTTTCCTGTCCACATCCCAGAGGTCCCAAAGACCCAGGCTACCTTTGGCCATTTCTCCCTTGTTTCCCTTCCATTCCTCTTCCTTCTTTCCCTTCCATTTCATTCTCTTTCCAAACCATTTTTTATCTCATATCAAAACAAGGTTTTGTTAAGTTTCCCAGACTAATCCTGCCTTTGTGAGAGCCCTGACAGCCACCCTCTGAGGGAGCTGGAATTGTGGGTATACCCTGCTATATCCCGTTCTCCTAGCATTTTCTTGTTCCTTTAGCCACCAGCATGCACTGATCTTCTACGGCATGATTTCTTTTGTTGCTTTACCCCTAGCTGAGGCAGTTTCTGAACTTTCTAACGTCTGCTTTCTGTATTCACCCTTGAATTGAGTCGTTCCCTGCCAGAACTCTGATTGATACAACTCCAAAATCCAGTTTAGCATCATATATACCTGTGACTACCTGAAATTAAGAACAAAATTAATTTTAATGTATATAATTTTCCAAGAATGTATATTTAAATGTGTCATGCTGCTTGAATTCTATTTTATCCCATGGAATAAAGGGCATATGAACATATAAGAAGAAAATTATGTCTTTACTTTCAATCCAGAAGTAAAATAAGATGAACGCTTAAGAACATTTAGAGATCAATCAGTGCTAAATTGTGTGGTTATTACTAGAAGTGCAATTGAAGCTTAAAAAATCATTGTAAGCTAGGGACCTAACTAAAGCTGCTAGAAATGGTTTTGCTGAAAGCAATTCCTACAGTACTTTTGAAAAAGGAAAAAGAAAATTTGAAAAGCTGGGAAATTATTGCAAAGACAGACATAGCAGCAGACAAAGAATAAAAATACCTGGTGCAGGAGAAAGAAGATTGCGACATAATGTGTAAGGAAACAGAAACACAAGCTGACTAGGAAAGAACGTACACCAAGACTTACACTCATCTGTACCTAATACTTGTTATGTCAAGGCAAGCTTATGTGAGTAAATTCACAGGGGTGGGTGACTTCAGATGACGGTCCAGCCCTTCTGTGCAACTCCACTCCACATCTGTGTTCTGTTTTCTTTTTTCTTTTGTCTTTTTTGAGACAGGGTCTCACTGTGCAGTTCAGGCTAGCCTTGAGCTCACTTTTGTAGCCCAGGCTGGTCTCGAACTCACAGCGATCTTCCTGCCTCAGCCTACAGAGTGCTGGGATTACAGGCGTGCTCCACCTGTGTTTTGTTTTCTGTTTCTATATGATATGTAATCTAGACTAGCTATTTATATGTCCTTCATGAACTATACCAATTCTCCATGGATATCTTTGTGCCCTTACTCTCCAAGGCTGGGAATAACTATTTGATGATCACTGATTAGCAATAATCTGTTGCGGATTTGCTTCCGCCCTTTCAACTTTCTTCCTTTCATGAGCCTTGAGCTGGACTCTGTTAAGCCAGCGGGATGTGTGTATTGTTCCTACTGTAGCCCTGACTATTACAGAAGTGACATATAATTTTCAAAGGCAAACATAAATTTAACTCTCATTTATAACAACTGAGTAGAAGGCCTCAATTTAAAGAAATTACACACTCTTTGAAACAAAACCTTTGACTTTTATATGATAAATTCAAGGTCTAATAAGATATGAACTGCTAACATGCCTTAATATTTTTTAGTGTCATCTTCTGTCTTATTATTAATCTTTTCATATGGGAAGTTGAGCTTTGCCACCTATCTGTTGAAGAATTAGGGACCAAGCCGGGCGTGGTGGCTCACGCCTGTAATCCCAGCACTCGGGAGGCTGAGGCAGGAGGATTGGTGCGAGTTCGAGACCAGCCTGGGTTACAAAAGTGAGCTCAGGACCAGCCTCAACTGCATAGCGAGACCCTGTCTCAAAAAAAAAAAAAAAGAATTAGGGACCAAGCCAGGCCTTGAGTACAGTGTGCAAACAGTGTACCACTGAGCCACACTCTCAGACTCATGCAAATATTTCCTAAATATATCTGAACCATGATATCATTGTGAACACTAAATATATTCTGGTATAAGGAGTTCTGATATATAAAGAGTTTTGACAAAATAAAGTATACTGTTTAGCATAATTTCCCTCAATGTACATTAATCATTTATTTATTTTTAATTTATTATTATTAATTAAATTTAACAACAGTTATATTACATATTTTCATCATCAGATCAGTTTAGGTTGATAGATATAGGTATATAAGATTGACCGAACAATTAAACATTAACACTTTCAATAAACATTACTTTTTTTTTTCTTTTCCCCTTTCTTTTTTTTAACAGTTGACACCTGGCATATTGTCCTCACAATAGCTCTACAGAACACAGTGTGCATGACCCACCTTCCTATTGATGTTGCTAAGAAAAAAGAAAAAAAAAAGAAATAAAGAAAAGAACATTCTTCTCTTTGGACAAAGAGGAAGCAGATGCGTACACAGTCAAATGTTCTGCAATTGCAGTGGGCCACCAGTGAAGCTTGTAATGTTGAAGGGTATTGATCTAAGCCTCCTAAAGCTCATCTCATCAATCTATCTCTGTGTTTCATGCATTGTAATTAAGCTTTTTTTTTTTTTTTCTTGCTGGGTGATCAAGGGCAAGTCAAAGCAAGACCTGTATAATAAAACATTCATTTTTTGTGTCTTCCAAGGTCATATCCCCTCAGGATTAAGTTTGGGACCATAGACAGTACTTTGTAGAACTGTTGTTAATGTCAGCCTTCAGGACGAGTCACGGTACATTAATCATTTCTAAGAAAGTTGGGGCATCTTGTTTGAAGACTAACTTAACATACAATCCAAGGTGAAATTTTTGTATGTAGAGTTTACTAAAATAATAAAACATATATATATATATATATATATATATATATATATATATATATATATATATCCAAGAGACTTTAGGTAAAAAGACATGTAATGAAAAGTCAAATCCATTGAGGCCTACATTCTTCTTATAAATTATAGAACTCAAAAGTAACTTGTTACTGTTTGTATGTAGTTGTCCCCACAAAGCCTCATGAAGTTGTGGGGCACGGAATGTTAGAGTTTGAGACTGACTCATGATCCACTGGGATTATGTGTCCTAGTACGGCTAGGATTATGGATTTTAGTACTGCTGGTATTATGGGTGTGGTCCGAGACAGATATCTTTGGGTGGAGAGCTTGAACATAATGTAAGACAGGCAGAGACACAGACTCTGTTGCCCTGGTTGGTCGGTCACCTCTGCCGCCATTTTGTTGCTTATCACACTGTCATGAACTGGATGCTCGCTCTCTGTTCCACTTAGCCTTAGAGCCAGCCAAATATGGGCTAAAACTTCCAGTAACTGTGAGCTAAATTAACCTTTCCTTCCTTCATTTTGGGTGTCAGGCATTTGTCCCAGCAGTAAGAGAAGAGTAACTAAGACATAAGTGAACTATGAAAATATCAAATAAAAGAAGTGAACACATATATATTAGAAATTATTGGGGGAGACCATCTTAGTAAGGAGTGGGGGTTATGAAATCATGAAAGAAACAAGAATCCAAGACAGTTGTGAGTTTCTCTTTGCCCAAGTGAAAATCACAATGGATGGCATTTGCTGCAGAAAATTGTATCAGAGCGTCTCAGTTGCTTTTCTCATTTCTGGAACAAAACACCCAACACTCAACATTAAGGAAAGAATAGTTTGTTTAGCTCGCAATTAATGAAGGTTTCATTCCGTACTTGACTGGCTCTAAAGCAGAGTGGCAAATGGCAGAGGGCAGTAGCTTATCACAGCTTAAAGCAGAAAAGAGCAAAGGAAGGAGCAGCAGCAGAGACAGCTAGCAAGTCTCCCTGCACCCCTGCTGCTGTGTGCAAGTGCTGTGGTTTGTGTCTAGTTGTCCTTCAATGCTTCATGCAATCATGGAACTGCTTCTCAATTCTATGATTAATTCATGATCCAATGCTTGGATTTTGGGTGCGAGTGCTACCCCTACCCTGGGGTGGGTAGTAAATTTACAACATAAAGAGGAGAAAGAAGCATGGTAGCTGCCTTAGGAAGCTGCTGATTCTCCCTTTACTCTTTGTTGTTTTCTGTCACTAATGGTTCCTCTTTGTCATGTTCCCGTTTGCCTTAGTGCCAGCCGAGTATGGACTGAGGCCTCTACTAACTGTGAGCTAAATAAACCTTTCCTTCCATAATTTCGCATGTCAAGTATTTTGTCCAGTAAGAAGAGAAAAGCAACTAGGACATCACCCTATCTACTCTAGGGACTGCTTAAGATGCACCCGTAATCCCAGCATTGGGTCATGAATTGATCACAAACTTTACAAGCGAGCCCCATTGCCTGTATGAGGCTTTAGCATCGGGGAGGAACTAGGCACACACCACGACACAGTGGTAATTCCTGTGCCATATGAAAATACCGGTTTGCGGTCAATTATGGAATATATCAAGTTTACAGTTTCAGAGGTAGTAGTATTTTTGTTTTGTGCATTTCCAAGGCTTTGTCACATTCTATAGAGATTTATTAGAATATCAATGATTGATGGGAAATACCAATTCTAAGAGTAAGACCTTTGATATTCAGAAAGACAGTGATGTAAAATTCCAGTACCTACATTATAGAGTAATGGTATCATTAACTTTCTCTTTTGGAGAATTAAGAATACAAGTTTTATAGACCAAAACTTAGAGAAAAAGAAGGGCTCCAAGGATAGCCAGTATTTTGTCAACATGTAAGTATTTATATTTTTAATTTTCATTCTACTCAGAATTGCAAATCTTTGACACCATATAATTTAGGAAGTATCCCAGCACGTAGGATGGAATTTAAGTTTTTAAAATGCAGCATACAGACCAGAACTCCACCCACACACACACAGCGGCCCCAACTGACTGGTAGTCACACAGGTAGGACCTCTCAGCCTACACCCTTCGCCCCATCAGTGGAACTCAGCCCCATCCATAGCTTGTGGCTTGCAACACGAAGGCATGAACACTAGGCTTTCACCCTTGTGCCACTGGAACTTATACCTTGCCCAGAGCCCAACTCTGGCATCTGCTGTGGAGCCCTGCAGCAAAATTCCCTGCAGCTAGAGGCTTGGGGTCAGACGCTACCAGCTAACATAGGAGCTGAGCATCTTGCAAGAGGAGCACAGTGGGCACTCGTCCAAAAGCTACAGCAGGAACAAGCTGAGCAAAGCAATCAGACCCAGACAGGCACATCTGGACAAGATCACACTTGGTAGATCCCGACCCACATTTCAGTAGGTGCTAACAGCACAACTTGACCAAAGGTCAGAGATCACTGCTGTACAGAATGATAAAGGCAAGGAATAAAATGGAATCTCAAGTCCCAAGCCAACCCAGAACAAACATAGGAAACACTACCAGAGAAGAAAATGGGAATTATGCAGCTGAAATGTCTGAATCAGAAGCATCTGAAGTAAACAAACAAATGCAGAAATGTATAGAAGAACTGAGAGTGGAGATAACCTCTCAAGTAAACAAAAGAAATATCTGAATTAAGAGTCTGAAGTACAAAATACAACTGCAGATAGGTATAGAAGCAATCTAATATCCAATACCACAGTCTCAATGGGAAACCTTAATACCTCTTTATCCCAAAAAATTAGGTCAAACAGACAAAAAATTAGAAAAGAAGTAGCAGGACTGAACCAGATCTTGGAACAATGGACTTACTGGACATACAGAGAGTATTCCCTCTAAACACTTCTGAATACACATTTTACTTAAGCTCTACATGGAACATTTTGCAAAATAGACCACATCATAATGCATAGATCATGCTTAACTATATGCAAGAAAACAAATTATTCCATGCATATTATCTGACCACAGTACAATGAAACTGGAAATAAATGTAAAAAGAAATCACAAGAACCCCATAAATATATAGAAATTAAACAACACCCTTCTCAGCAACCAGTGGATTACACATGACATTAACAAGAAATTAAACAACATACAAAATTTAAAGAAAATTCAAAGACAACCTACTGGAATTTTTGGGATGCAATGAAAGCAGTTCTTAGAGAGAAATTTATAGTTCTGAACTCACACATTAAAAAAATAGAATGGGAACAGATAAATACTCTTACGCAGCACCTACACTGACTAAAAAAAGGAAAAGCAAATGAAACCAAAAGCCCAAAGATGGGAGGAAAATATAAAGATTAGAGCAGAAATTCATTGAATCAAGACAAAGAAAACAATACAAAGATTTAATGAATCCAAAAGCTGGTTCTTTGAAAGATTAAATAAAGTTGATAGGCCCCAGATAACCTCATCAAAAGGAGGAAAGGAAAGACTCAAATTCAAGCAATAAGGAATGAAAAGGGTGAGATTACCACGCACTTAATGCAAATTCAGAAGATCATTAATATCTACTTTGAGAATCTTTACTCTCACAGACTTGAAGACGCAGAAGAAATGGACAGATTCCTAGAAAGCTACAAACTACCAAAACAGAATCAAGAGGCTATAAGTACCTTAATAACCCAATAATAGCCAATGAAGTACAAAGTGTAACAAAAAAAAAATCTACAAAGAAAAGTCCAGGACCTGATGGATTAATCACTGAATTTTATAGGAAACATACAGAAGACATAATCGTAACACTACTCAAACTTTTTTTTTTTAGAATTTTTAAATTTTTATTTTATTTTATTTTTTTATTGTTTCAGAACTTTTGTTTGCTTATTTATTTTTGTGGCCGGCTCAGCCTTCCCTGAAGGCAGGGCTGGTGCAGCATGTGGTGCTGGGGATCGAACCACGGTCCCTGTAGCCGCCTAAGCTTTCTAAGCAGGTGCTTTAGACCACTGAGCCATCCTGCCAGGCCCCTCCTCAAACTTTTTAATGAAGTTGAAAAGGAAAAAAATCCTTCCAAAAATCATTCCTAGAGTCAAGTATTACACTGTTATTCAAACCAGAGAGAGATGTAACTAAAAAAAGAGAACTATATGCCAATTTCTCTCAAGAACATAGATGCAAAAATCCTCAATATAATCCTCGCCAATAGAATCCAGCAAATCATCAAGAATATTATACAACATGACCAGGTAGGATTCAACCCAGGGACGCAAGGATCGTTTAATATCCACAAATCTATAAATGTAACACACTATATCAATAGAGTCAAAGCCAAAATCACATCATTGTTTCAATTGATGTACAAAAAGCTTTTGACAAAGTCCAACACTCATTCATGTTCAAAGTCCTACAGAAAATTGGAATAGAGGGCCTCTATCCCAATCTGATAAAAGCCATCTATAACAATCCAACAGCGAACATAATTCTAAAAGGGAAACGTTGAAGTCTTTTACTCTCAGATCTGGTACAAGAGAAGGATGCACTCCATCACAACTTGTTTTTTAATATAGTTTTGGAATCATTAGATACAGCCAATAGACAAGAGAGAGACATAATAGGAATAAGAGTAGGTAAAGAAGAAGTTAAGCTACCGTTATTTGCAAATGACATGGTAATCTACTTGGAAGACCCGAAAAACTCAAGGAAGAAGTTGCTAGAATCAATACACAAAGGCAGTAGTATAGCAGGATACAAAGTCAGTGCACAAAAGTCAATAGCATTCCTCTATACAGATAACAAACACATTGAGAGAGAAATTAGAGAAGCAATAACTTTTATGATAGCAGCGAAGAAAGTGAAATAGTTGGGAATTAATCTAACTAAAGAAGTAAAAGATTTATTTATTAAAAACTACAGTACTCTGAAAAAAGTGATCCTAGAAGATTTCAAAAAATGGAAATATATTCCCTCTACCTTGGTAGGAAGAAACAACATTGTGAAGATCGATATACTCCCTACATTGTTATATGGATTTAATGTAATCGCTATCAAAATACCATCACCATATCTCGCAGACCTTGAGAAATCATTCTCAAAATTTATTTGGAAGCAAAAAAGACTTAGAATTGCAATAGCAATCCTGTGTAACAAAGATAAGGCAAGAAACATTACAACTTCTAACCTAAAGTTATAGTACAGAGCTACTGTGAAAAAATCAGCATAGTATTCACAAAGAAAAAAAAATAGACCTGAAGATCAATGGAATAGATTAGAAGTTGGAGAAGCAAATACAAAACACACTGAGCCAGCTTATTTTTGACAAAGGGAACAAATATGTTTACTGGAAGAAAGATAGCTTCTAACAAATGGTGCTGGAAAAACTGACTCTCTACATGCTGAAAACTAAAACTAGACCCAGGTCTATCCCCATGAATTAAAATAAATTAAAAATGGATTATGTATCTTAGTATTAAATCAGAAACACTAAATCTCCTAGCAGAGAAAGTGGGAGGAAATTTTGAAGACGTTGGAGTAGGCAAAGAATTCATGGACACAAATCAAAACGCATGTTTAACACTTGAAAGAACCAACGACTGTATCTCCCCCAGCTGAGAAATTTTTGCACGTCAAAAGAAATTATCAACAGAGTGAAAAGACAACCCATCAATTTTGGGAAAAATAACTAATATGTATTCTGAAAAAAGGTCTTCTATCTAGAATTTATAAAGAACTAAAAAGCATTAGGGTTCCAAAATTCAAAGACCCAATCCAGAAATGGGCATCTCAGATGAGCATATATTTCTCAGACAAAGAAATTCATAAAGCCTATGAATACATGAAGAAATGTTCCACATTGCTAACCATTCATGAAATGCAAATTAAAACAACACTTAGATACCATCTCTCCCCATAAAGAATAGCCATCATAAAGAAATCAACCAACAACAAATGTTGGAGAGGCTGCGCGGGAAAAAGGCATCCTTCTCCACTGCTTGTGGGACTCAGACTGGTGTAACCATTATGAAATCAGTGCAGTGACTCCTTAAAACACTAGAACTGGAAATCGCATTCAATCCAGTTATCCTCCTATTCAGAATTTTCCCATAAGAACTGAAAATATCATACCATAGTGATATCTGTGCACCTATGTTCATAGCAGACCAATTTGTGATAGCCAAATCTTGGAAATCACCAAAATCCCCATCTTTTGAAGAATGGTTGAAAAAGATGTGGGATTTGTATACAATGGAATATTACCCAGCTATAAAGAGTGATAAACTACAAGACTTCACTTATAATTGGATGTGTCTTGAACATATACTCATAAATGAAATAAAACAAACCCACATTTCTAAATACCACATAGTCTCCCTAGTGTAAGAACTCAAATGAAGAGATAAAAATGGAAAGGCATAACACAGCTGAATGGAATTCAAAGACTTAAGTGTTAAACAATGAAGTGACTGCAAACAAAATGGTGGGAAACATGGCCGGAGCAAAGCCATGCACAGGATGAATTAGATGATGTTCCTAAGAGTGACCAAAATATTTTTCATACTGAGGATAGCAATGGGTGACACTAAAATTGTGTGTGGAATGCCTGTCTCTCTTGTCTTTTAGATTGTGCTTCTTCTAATGTAATTTCAGTTACTGCTATACTGTCTCTCAATTAAATGATGGAGTTACAAGGAAACAAAACAGGATATTAAATGAGAGTAAGACTAGGAAAATTGCCATAGGATTGACCGCCTACAATTTTGTATATACTTAGATTTCTAAATGTCTGTGTAACTGTTTTTATCACATTGCATAGGGATTTATTAGACTATCAATGATTGATGGAAAATACCAATTCCAATCTAAGTGTAAGATGTTTGATATTCAGAAAGATGATGATGTTAAGCTCAAGTATCTATGTTATACAGTAATAGTATCATGAAGCTTCTCTCTGGAGGGTTAAGAATCTAAGATTACAGACCAAAAACTAGAGAAAAAGAAGGGTTACAAAGATTGCCAATATTTTGGTCCTAGAGCTTCAAGGTCAGTGAGGACTCAGGACATAAGAGAACCTGTGCTGTAACATCCTATAACTCAGGAGTTTCCCAAATTTTCTGTTCAAGTAGATTATGACAATGTATAGTATGCCTAAGGAGAGTCACATAGAGAGCAAACATTCTCTTGGCCTTTAACAGGGAGAAAACTGGTCAAGCAATGGCCATGACTCATCTAGACAGCTGACACTGACAATAGTTCTACAAAGCACTGTACATGGTTTCAAAATAAATCCTGAGGGTATTTGATCAACCTTGGAAGGTGCAAAAGTTACATGTTTTATTATACAGGTTTTGCTTTAACTTGCCTTTAACCACTCAGTAGAAAAGTTTAAATGAACAGAAAACGTAAAGCTAGTTTAGTATGTTTAGCTGGAAAGGGCTTAAGTCAACAGATTCCAACAATGTCGGTTCTTCCAATAATGCATTGTGATTATGGAATACTGGACTATGTATACAACTACTTTCTCTTAGTTCAAGGAGAAGTAATTTTTTTGTACCAACGATGATTAGAATAATTGTCGTGTCTATATCCTGTACTGTGTATAACTACTACAAGGACAACATTATGCATTGTATCAATTACTTGGAATGTACTAACATAAAAGGATAAAATAAAAAGAAGCATAATGAGTTTATATTTTAATGAGTTTTCAGTTTTAATTAGTGACTGCAAAGATTTCAACAAGCTTCATTTGGCCCCTTAGATATCATTATTTTAATTAGTCTCCAGCTTTGAAAAAATAACACTTTATAAATTATAAACAATTTATAAATTATTTATAAATATAATTATTATTTATAAATAAATAAATAAATTGCAGCACGCAAATATGAAATAAAGTGATGTAATATCTATCTATCTATCTATCTATCTATCTATCTATCTATCTATCTATCTATCTATCCATCCGTCCATCTATATTTTTAACCATCAGTAGAGTAAGTCATATAAATAGTAGAGTTTTTACTGCAGAAATTTAGACAATTGGTTAGTTTCTACAGTAGAAAATAAAATAGGCTTACTATAATAAATCATAAATTGTTATTGAGTACCATGAAATTATATCTGAATTTACTAGACATTAACTTTTATAAGATTATTTGTTTAAAATGCTATTTAACTTTCAAAATTAAATTTAGATTTTCAGCTTTTGAATATAATTGAGCATAGAGAAGCATTTGATTTTTACTGTAGAGCCAGTATGATGTCACTTGTTGCTAAAGAATGCTTTACAATAGATATTTATGATTTAAAAGTCATTTATATGTGATTTCATTATTGAATAAATTCATGATTTTCTCTTTTAATGTAATTGAATGATAAATAAATGCATGCTTTCTAGTTTTATTTGTTTTCTTCATGGACAAATCTTTTGACTTTATAATTTATTAGACTGTCATTTTTTTCCTAGTTATGCATTTGGTACAGAGTCTCACTATGCAGCTCAGACTCCTAGTGATCCTCCTAACTCAACCTCCCCAGTGCTGGGATTACCAGCTGGACCATCATTTTTGTCACTCCTCAAACACTTTCCCCCCAAACTCACTTGTTTCATTATATCTCGTGTTTATTGCTAGCAGCTGGAGTTTTATATGTAATTATAGAATATAGCAGCTATTTTAAATATTGATGTTCTATTCTCAAAATTAATGATGTAAATTTAAAAAAAAATTATATGTCCAGAATCTAATGGTCACATTGCTCATCACATGGGTGGTTTCCTCCATGACAAATTTCTTCATTTTCTTAATTCATCAATTCTTCCATCAACAGTTAGCCCTTCATAGTTAACTGATTTTTCTCTAATAGTTTGTCTCCCTAAAAATTTCATACACAGTGTATAATATAGAATGTATTCTTTTGTTCCTGGTCTTTATTTCCCAAAACATTTGAAATGTAGCCACGTTGCAGTATGTATCGCTAGTTTTTAATATTGTTAAGAAACATGATCTTGAGAGCCAGGCGTGGTGGCTCACGCCTGTAATCCCAGCACTTGGGAGGCTGAGGCAGGAGGATCGCTGCGAGTTTGAGACCAGCCTGGGCTACAAAAGTGAGCTCAAGACCAGCCTGAACTGCACAGTGAGACCCTGTCTCAAAAAGCCAAAAAGAAAAAAAAAAAAAAAGAAAGAAACATGATCTGGCTTGATGTTATATAGCCTCATCAATTTGTACTATTGGTGTAATATGGGTTGTTAAAATAAACAAGATAGGGAAATTGGCCTAAAACACTTTACATTAGTATATTTTAATTTACTTTGTATAAATTTCTAAGAGTGGTTAGAGTAAGTGGATTTAAGATAACTTGAAAATATTTCTATTTCTATTTTAAGCTAGAATACTCTGTTACTGAAATTATAAAACTGTTACTTTTTTGCAGGAAACTTTGTAACAGGTCCATAAATTTCTTAATAGCAGTAGAAAATTCCTACATGTTTGCAAATAGCCTAGGTAATATTGCTTCTAGACAACAGTTATTTCATATAAAATTTCAAATTCTTAATAAATCGAACAGTTCTTACTGGTTTCAGTTTCTATTTTACTTAGATGATGTCTCTTGCTCTTTTCTGTTCATAAATCTTTCCTAAAGTACATATATATTTTTTCAAAAGGAACTTCTATTTTTTCCTATGAGTTAAAATTTTGATGTTGTAAATGTTTATTATGGTACTTATAATTCAAATAGTTGTGCTTCAACACGTTTGATCTTAGTATTGTTTTCTGCTAGCTTCTTACAAGGGAAGTTCCATTTTTTAAGTTTATTTATTTATGTTATGGCCAGTTCAGCCTTCCCTGGGGTGGGTCTGGCACAGCGTGTGGTGCTGGGGATCCATGAGCGATCCCTCAGACTGCCTAAGCAGGTGCTTTAGACCACTGAGCTATCTCTCCCGCCGAGAAGTTTTACTTCGTATATATTATTAGTTGATTTAGTTTTCTTCTAGAAATAAGTATGTTTCATGTTTTTAGAGGCAAATACATTAAACATACTTATTTATCAGATATTCCTGATGCAGTAGTAGTTTAAATTTGTTCACTTGTCTACAGTTACAATTTAAACAATTTGAATTATTTATATTTTGTCATATTAATATTTTGATTATTATAGTCTAAATTTCTATGAGATCAGATACAGATAACAGAATCCTTCATATATTATATTTTGAAATTTGTTAACATTTATTTGCAGTTTAGTACATTATCAAATTATTCATGTTGCTTTTGGGCTGTAAAGGCATATGGCTGTCAGTTTTGGACCCAAGATTTTATATATTCATGAGTTTATTATGGCTTTGGGTTAATTAATTATGTTAATCAATTTTTAGGAGTCTAAATTTCTGTTTAATTCAATAAGAGTGCTGAATTATTCCACAGTCCTGATGGATTTATCACTTTCTCTTTATGTCTTAGTCCATTTTTATTTTAGAAATTTCAAGATTATTTTAATTAATGTATCCAAGTCTAGTTAGACCATGTTTATTGAATAAGTTTTGACCATCCTAACCCTATTTACCACTGTATCACTAAAGCCCAGTCGAATATCCAGTGTACACTGATGGATAAATTTATATGGTATTATTTCAGAGCTGGTAAACACTGAGTCAGATTTATCATGAAATTTGCCTTTCCCATATCTTGTAAAAAGCCGACTAGAGATAGGTCAAACTGCTTTGAGACAGAAATGCCCTCTGAAAGTTTTTCTTTCTCTTGCGTGTGTCTTGCTTTTTCTTTTTGCAGACCGGGGATTGATCTTGTGCTTGCCAGCCAGGGCAGGAACTTATATGCTGAGCTATCTCCTCTCTCTAGTGTTCTTTAAAACTTATGGTGATGCTCATAGACAGAGGCAAATATAAGTTTAAGGTTTTTAAGAAACAAATATTAAGAAGGAACAGAACACATTCAGTGGCCATTTGAGGAAATGACCAGATAGGAAAAAAGACAGGTAGAATAGATAAATGGGTAGCTCCTAGGGAGCGTAATGCATCTGTTAGTCAGCTTTCTACTACTGTGAGGGAAAACCCCTAAGAATAGCAACTTAAAGGGGAAACATTTATTTTGGCTCAGGAGTTGCTGTTGATGGTCACCTGTGCTATTGCGGTGATGCAGCACAGCTGCTCGGGTATGGCAGCCCAGAAAGAAAAAGACGGAGAGAGAGAGAGAGAGAGAGAGAGAGAGAGAGAGAGAGAGAGAGAGAGAGAGAGAGAGAGAGAGAGAGACATCTCAGACAAAATGTGCTCCCCCAAATTCTTCCCCTGGAACCATTTCCTTCATCTATGGCTCACTTCCAAATTGTACACTTCTGAAACAATGCTGTATAATAATAAAGCAATCAGTGGATTAATCAACTGATGAAGTGCCCCTGTGACTCAGCCACCTTCCCAAAAGCCTATACCAGTTAGCAAATAAGTCTTACAACCCAGGAACTTCAGTGACATTTCAAGTTGGAACCCTAACAAAGTAAGCCTGACCCCTTTAGAAGCAGACGTCAAAGGCGTGAGAGCTGTATGGAGTCTTTGGAAATGCTGGAGTCCTCAGACAAACAGAGCAAACTTTGGGGTGGGACGTCAGAGACACAACTGTGTGAGAAGTTCTATCTGTTTAGCTGTTGATAAGGCGCGGTATGAGCCCTGTAATACATCCAGAAGGTGCTCCTGCTGGAGCACGCCAAGTTACTCGACTTCTTGATCACGGTCTCCCTCCAAAGCAGTGGTACATTTTCACAACCACTGAAAACACACGGGGACTCAACGGCCCCTTGGCCGTGTCATCAGTCACGCCGGCTGGTTCTCAGTAAGGAAACTGAACCTAGGACTTCCAGGGGAGTTTCAGACTCTTGGTCAAGGGACAAATACAGACCCCTCCCCTATCCCCAGAGATGAAAGAGCTTTGATTAAATGAATTAGCTGTGCAGCTGTTCTTTGCATTTTCATTTTTTAATTTTTATTTTTAGAGCAGCTTGGGTCTACAGGGTTTACAGGGTCTCAGTACACGGTAGTGGTTATCCTGATTTTTAGCTTCCTAAATGCAGGGATTACAGGCATGTACCACCACGCCCATTCTCAGTCCGACTCTCAGCGTGCCCTGGGGGTGGAGGCCGCACTGCAGTGGGTGATGGAACATCTGACCCCTGTGTCTGCCTATACAGGTGCTTTAATCTGCTGAGCTATCTGGCTGGCCCTATAGCTTTTGCGTTTTATACACTTTTATAACTTTCCTTTATAGATATTTTTAAGTCTACGTGTATCTTCCTTAGGACTGTGACCTGAAAGACAAGGTCCAATCTCATCCATTCACCACATGTTGGCCAATTACTCAAGTAATGTTTGCAAACACTAATCACCAGGAAACATTTTTGTCTGGGCAGCAGCATAAGAAATTTCACTGTAGAATCATGATCCTTTGTTTGACACTGTAAGGTCTCAAAGGGAACACATATTTTAGTTTCTTTTTCTGGGGTCCCACAGTGCACCAACTCAATGAGTCTGGTAAATACACCTCATCAGAATATTCCACTCTCTGACCCTCAGGATTTAATCTGCTGAAATTGGAGCTAAGGCTACTCTAATCTATTTTAACTGTCAGTTGTAGCTTTGCAGAGTTTAATGAGCTGGAGAGATGTAAAAGAAAAAGTGGTAATTGATGACAATCTTTTGAATGAGAAAAGAAAAGTTCTGTAACTTAAGTGTTGCACATGTAATCATGCTTAGTGTGGTTTGAATGTGCTCTTTGTGATTTAAGGCCAAGGTAAGCACACAGTCATTTTAGATTAATGGAAGTAGACAGACAGATATCCTGAGGATTGTCAGTGCTCTATATCGACTCTTGCCATCTCCTTTGGGTTCAGTTAGTAATTACCATCTCTCGATTTGGTAATATCTGAACAGCGAAGTAGAACACAAGTGGTACATGGATGTCTTCGTTTTCCATTCATAAATAAAGAGCACATGAAACATTTATTGCACTTCATTGTCCTGAGCTTGATTCCCATTACAGACAGCAAGCAAGCAAGCAAGAAGAAAGAAAGAAAAGAAAAGAAAACTTATCCCCAGGAGGGCATAGAATGGTTATAGGAATTAGGCATGGGATCTAAATTTTAGGCTTATTATATAAATCTGGATATTCTTTGTAATAAGTTTAATACATCGAGTGCTCTTAAAGTCCACATTTGATTAGCATCATCTAGAGATGTGTTGCTGTTAGTAACTCTGAGAAAATTATGTATCTTGGCTTTTACTTACTTTGCACGTAGCGTTGGAAATCTACTTTGTACTACATGATAGAGTACATGAATAGGGAAGACACCCCACTTGGCTTGTTGCTCTATCCCCAGCTCTAAATGCTACTCGGCATACTTCAAGTACTTAGTGCTGGTTCATCTGATTGATTCATTACACAATTATAGCAACACACTAACCTATTTTAACATGGTTCTATCATATACAGATGCCATCTTCACAAGTAATTTGGGAGGATCCGATTTCCAATTGATAATAACGTCAACACAAAATGAAAAGTTTAAAAGGAAAATGATTGCTTTTTATCTCTTACAAATTTTTTGGGCCTGGAACGTAGAAAGTGTCTTGCTGCTCTAATGGATATAAGTCTTCTAAATAGTATTCCTACATCTTGTACTCTGAAATAACTGCTAGGAAGACAGCACTATGCAATGTATTAATTATTGTAACTTTCCTACTAACCTGTTTCAAAACACTATTGTATTGTTAATTTAATTTGTTTCCTCTTAAAAAGAAAGAATGTTCCTTGTTATTCCACATATAGATTGTTTTGGTGACGTGAAATGGAGAGAGTGAAAGTATTATTATTGTTGGAAGTATTATTATTATTGTTGTTGGACAGGTGCTATGCCTTACGTTTAGTTGTTCGCCCAAAGACTCCTGCAACCATGGGGCGGGGATGTCTAGAGTTTGAGACTTGATCCATGATCCACTGGGATTATGTGTTTTAGTACTGATGAAATTATGATCTGAACACTGTTGGGATTTGTAGGTGTGGCCTGAGGTGGATAGGCTAAGGCAGAGAGCCTGATGTAACTTAAAGAGAGACAGAGAGACAGACTCATGCTGTTGTTCCACTGCCCTGATTGGTTGGCTGCCTCTGTCAACATTTTGTTGCTGTTTGGCTGCCATGAACTGCATGCTCTCTGCCCTGTTCCACTCAGCCTTGGGCCAGCCAAATATGGACTGAAACCTCCAGTAACTTTGAGCTAAATAAACCTTTCCTTCCTTAATTTTGGGTGTCCGGTATTTGTGCCAGCAATGAGAGAAGAGTAACTAAGACAACAGAGGATTTTGTTATTCCACATACAATTTTAACAGTGAGACTTTCTCTTCCTCTTTTGTCCCTTGGTATATTGCTGATAATAATGTTTTGTCGAATTCTCAAAAGTAAATTATTCAGTAAATAAACAGCAAGTAGATCTCTTATTAGCCTTTCTTATCTTGGAACCACCATAGTTCCTGTACTCATGATTTAAGGAAGGACAGGTTTCTTTGCCTCAGGTTTACTTCTGTACCCAGCTGACTTGAAGGCAGAAGAGACATGTGCAGAGCGGCACTGAGGAGGCAGCTCAGAGCATGGTGGCAGGGAGTATATGGACAGGGAGGGTGGGAAGCAGAATAAGTCCTTCTAGGCCATGTCCTGAGTGGCTCTCCTGGGGCCAGGCTCCACGCCCAGCATCACAAGTATCTACAAACTCATCAGTGAACAAATCTACTGCTGAGCATCACACATCATGGTTCATTCACCTGTGAGGGTACAAGGCTCTGCTGGGACATCTGCATATGAACTCCAACAGATCTGGAGCTGAAGGAAACCAGAATGGCTACAACCTTTTCTCTCTTCTGCTTCCTCTGCTCCCCTCTCCTTTCCCCCTTCTCCTCCCTCCTCCTCATCTTCTTTCCTCTTTTTCCTCCTTGTCCTTGTCCTCCTCGTCCTCCTCATTCTCTTCATCCTCGTCCTCCTCCTTGTCTTGCTCGTCCTACTCATCCTTCTCCTCCCCCTTCCCCTTCTCCCTCTCCTCCTTCTCCTTCCTCTTCCTCTTCCTCTTCCTCGTCTTCTTTCTCTCAGTTCTGCACAGTGCAGAGGAATCAGGACAATGTAGAGCATATTTATTTTGACTGGAAATTTCCTTGCATATAAAGATGTCTTCAACATAATCAGCATTAGCTATCCATTTTATACTATTATGTAATTAATTAAATAAAGTCATGAAAGGAAATTTCTAATGGAGCATAGAGATTCATAAATACTTTTATAGTAACAGTGATCAATTAACCCAATGACCTATCTATTATAAATTTAAACGTGTAACATCCATGAAGTACTTCATAGCAACTTTATTAATTATTAGTATGTAACCTTAAGTGTTTTTGTATTGAAGTTTCTGAACTGAATAGAAATTTCTTTGTCACAAGAATCAGATGGTAATTTAAAAAAATACTCAGCTAGTTAGTTTTAATAGTTACCTGATTTTGCCGTTGACTCATTTTTGTCCTTCTGTGAACATATTTTTAGATGAATGAGGAATTATTAGTATACTTCAATTCTGCTAATACTATTTGCAATACAAAAAATTACTAGCACATCTTATTTCCAATAATTCTCTTCTCATCAAATATGATAGCTAAAACACTAATTCTAAGGTTAAATTAGTGAGAAGAAATCCACTAGTATCTTATATTATCTCTGTGCTATGTGATAAAAAACTACATTTTATTTTTCAAGTAAGTAGCAAATATCTGTAGAAATTCTTTTAGCCAAGTTTTTCTAGTAACTTTTTCAGTTTAAATCATTAACCAATAATGTTGCAGATTAAAAATAAAATAAAAAAAGAAACAAAATAAAGCTAAGTAAAATGAAAATTCCTTACCGTGTCCTATTCTAAAACTTTCTTGTCTTTAAACCTTGCAGTGCACACCTTCCTGCAAAAGGAGCCTTGAAATCTGAGACGCTCATGCTGTTTAGATTGACACATTCTACCACACAAGCCATCACAAAAAGGAAATAGCCCTGTCTGAAGTTCAAACCCCTAGGGCTGCTTTTTATAGGAGTTGCTGGTTCACTAAAAATAATGCATATGAAAGAAGCATGGCTGTCATTTTTTTCTTCAGAAATAAAAGAAAGAAGCAAATGGTATGGAAGTAATTTGATATTGAATCAGGATGACAGTGCTGCGTTCATACCTCTTGCTGAATCTGCTCAAGCATTGAGAGGGAAGTGGTTCTTACAAATGCAGGATAATACATACTGACTGTCACATCAGATTGCATAGATATGTACAGACTCCCGAAAATAAGTCAAAGTGTACAGTATTTTAATAGCATTTCCAGGTTTGGAAGAAATCTCAGAAATAAATCAATACACTATCCCTTGATCCACCAGCAAAATCCATTGATGCCCAGATGCCCATAAACGACAGTTATGAATTGACAGAAAAAAGTTATATATATATACATATATATATATATATACACATATATATATATATATATATATATATATATATATGTATATATATATACCACCAGAAGATACCTTGAAGAGATTGCTTCAGCATTCTCGCAAGGGAGAGCTCTTCGGATTCTAGCTTAGAGAACTGCGCATGCGTTGTAGCTGATAAGCCTCTGTGAAGGAGCTCCCTATCCACAGTGTCCATACCAGTGGTACACAATGTGTCAGGTAAATGAGGCAATTGGGGTTTTGTGTCTGTGTGTACTACGCACACTCAACATACGATCACATTTTAAGACTACAGTAGGGAACTGTTGGCTGTTGTCCTACTCTGGGTATTAGATCTCCAGTCTTAGCACATCTAGCAGAGACACATTGTAACAACCTGTGACCATCACTTCCTCAGTCACCCCCTATTACTGTAGCTCCTAGAACTCACCATTTTACTGTTTCTTTTATGAGTTTTGGTTCCATATACACCACTTGCTCGTATATCTGATTCATTTCCTTTGGCCTAATATACTCCAAGTCCACCCATTCTGTCCAACATAGTAGGATTTCTCCATTTGCTAAGGAAGAATCTTCCATTACATGCATATACCATGTTTTTATTCATTTATCCTTCAATGAACATTTAGATTGATTCTATATCTTAACTATTGTGAATGATCCTCTAATGAATATAGGGGTGCAGAAACCTCATTGCAATTCTCAATATAGTCACAAAAGGAGTTGCTGTCTTATATAATAATTCCATTTTAAAAATATTTTCAGAAAACTCTCCATAACATAACAGCAATGGAAACTTTTCATAATAAGCAGTCCAATTTACACTCCCACCAACAGTGTATCAGTGCAGTTTTCTCTCCATGTTTTCAGTGTTTTTAAACAATATCTATCCTAACAGATGTAAGGTGATATATTTGTACTTTTGCTTTGCATTTCCTTGATAATTAGATATCAACACTTTCTCAAATCTACATTGGACATGTAAAAGTCTGCTTCATAAAAGTGCATATTTATTATTTGTCCAATTTGTAATTGGTTTGTTTGAGTTTAAAAGGCATCTTTTTTGAGTTATGATAATTGTTTACATGTTTGGAAAAATAAACACTTATTATACGTTTGGTCTTCAAATGTCTTCTATCACCTTATAAGTGGTCTCTTTATTCCTTTTATGTGTAGAATAATTGAGGCTAATGCAATTTCATTTATCACCTTATCACCTTGTTTTGTTTCGTTTCGTTTCTAGTAATTTTAGTTTCAGGTCCTAGACTGAAGATTTTATTTCATGTTGAGTTGATTTTGTACACGATGCAAAATAAGCATCTAACTTGATTCTCAGATGTATATCAAATTATCTCAGCTGCCCTGTAGTGAGGGGATTGTCCTCACCATTTTGTTTTCCGAGTGTTTTTCTTTAAGATAAGCACATGTGGCCAAAAATGGTGTGGGTCTGTTTCTGCACTTTCCATTCCTTCTTATTGGTTGGTAAGAGTATGTTTCTGACAGCACTATGTTTTTTTGAGTAATGTAGCTTTGTAGAATTTTGTTTTGCTTTGTTTTGAAACAAGAGTTCCACTATGTAGTTTGGATAATCCTTTGAACTGCAGAATTAAATTCACTATGCAGCTCAAGATGGCCTCAAGCTCAGTGCAGTTCTCTTGTCAGCCTCCTCTGTGCAGGGATCATAGGCAAGCTGCACTCTGCCAGGATTTCGTTTAATATTTTGAAATGAGGTAGTGTGATGCATTCAGATTTACTCATCTTGCTCAGAAATATTTTAACTAAGGAAGATCATTTTGTGATTGGATTTGAATCTTAGGATTTTTAAATATCCCTGGGTAAGACACTATTGAATTTTTTAGAGAGATTGCATTGAAACTGTGGGTTGCTTGAGTGATAGACATATTGTAGCATTTTTTTCTCCAAACCATAAACACAGGATATCACTCCATTCACATTCAGGTCTTCAGCTTCTTTCATGAGAGATTAATGGGTGTAGGACAAGGTCACAAGTGCCTGCCTGACGAGCACAAGGTACTGACTGAGTTTGCGTTCCAGTACCAAAAGCAAACAAACAAACAAAAAACAAACAAGAAAAAAAGAAAACAGACCAAACATAAAACAGTGGCAATGGGACCAGATTGTGTTTCACTCATATGGGTGTCCGGTGAGAACTGGATACAACTATTCCACATGATTGACCACAGGAGCTAGGCTGAATCTATAATATTAAAGTAAAGAAAAATTGGATCACTAAAGAAAAGATAAAAAATAATATACACCCTAGACCTTCAAAGTTCTACTTTAAGGGGGTACAAATGACATTCATGTATATTTGACTCACAAAAGCAATTTACATGACAAGCAACAGACTCATGAATGAGTGAATGTGATTTCTAAATTCTAGACCTTTTTTCCCTTTGTCATATGAAAAATTTAAATACAGTATGACCACACTTTTCTCAGAAATATAACATGCTATATTTTCAAAGTTTCTGTCATATAGCATTACTGAAAAAATGTTTCAGGGAAAAAGACTTACTGTGCCAAATAAAGAGAATTTGTCTGTTAGGTAGGTACACTTCAAATGAAATAAAGGATTTCTTACTGGATACATTTATTGTATTTTCTGTTTTAGTAAGCTACCTTCCCTCTCATTCCAAAATGATACAGCCTCTCTGGTTAAAAACACTATTTTTAATTGTCCCACCCAGACATTTGACTTAAACTTAAAAACTATGAAATATTACAAGCATGGCCATTTTGTTCTACAAAGTACTGTCTATGGTCCCAAACTTAATCCTCAGGGGATTTGACCCTGACCCTGGAAGATACAAAAAAAAAAAAAAAAAAAAAAAAAAAAAAAAAAAAAAAAAAAAAAA
>PVJA010009140.1:19773-61892 GCA_004027025.1 Myocastor coypus | reverse complement strand
TGTTCTACCCTCCCCTCCCCCCTCTGTTCTACCCTCCCCTCTGCTCTCCCCTTCCCTCCTCCCTCACCTCCCCTCTCCCGTCCTTTCTTCTTTCTCTCCTCCCCACACTCTTGCTGGCAGTACATGGTGATTGGTGTTATGCAGAGAATAACATGAGAATTTCAGAATGTAGCTGTGTGGTCTGCTATTTGCTTAGCATGCACAAGGCACCAGGTTCCATCCCCAGCACCACAGAAATACATTTAAGAAATGCAGACATGATGGCTACTGAATTCACCATCAAGCCTAAGAAAAGAGGAGCTGCTCTACTGAGGAGACTTGAGAAGCCCAAAGCCCAAATGGCAGTGTGGCCCTTGCCTAGATCCTGGTAGAAACCAGCCATCCCTAAAGAACTAGCCATCCAGAACATCTGCGGACCTGCTGGGCCGGGACCAGAACTGGGGAACAATTACACAGCAATTCTGATGTTTATATTTGATACAATACACCAGCATAGCACATAGCTATGCAGATGTTATGAAACGCAACACAGTATTTGGAGCTACACCAAGTATGGAGAGAGGAACTGTAGTGATGTCCAGGATTTACATTCCACACTGCAGCCAAGGAAGAAGGCAGGGCAAAAGCATCTGAACAAGCAGCCAGGGCAGTCTCAGGAGCTGCTGATTCCAGCAGTGAGGACCAGGAGGTCCTGTGCCAATCTCTCTACTGCTGAATACATTGGAATACTTGAGCGCTTTTCTTTTTCTTCCCTTCCCTTTTCCTCTTTCTTCTTTTTGCCCTTCTTTCCCTACCTCTTTTTACATTTGTGACAGGATTTCTGCATCGCCTGGCCTGACCTTGAACACTGGGCTCCTGCTTCAACTTCTGGAGTTCTCGGATTGTAGGCATGTGACAGGGCACTTAAATTGAATACTTAAGAAAAGATCTTGAAGCTAGACATGTAGTGGCTCATATCTATGATCCAGCACTGCAGGAGACTGAGGCTGGAGGACTGCAAATTTGAGCATAGCCAGGGCAAATTAATGGCCCAGTGAGAGCCTGTCTAAAAAATAAAGTGGGTGGGGGCTGCAAAGGTAGCATAGTATAAAGGCCATGGGTTCAATCCCAGTTCTGGAACAACAAACAAACCAGTTTAAAAAGAAAAGGTTACAAAGGAAGCTCAACTAACAAGTGTAGAGTAGGGAATGGTAAGGAACACTTAAGTGAGCAGTGTTCCCAAGAGTGTGGCAGTGGATGACGTTTGTCCCAGGACCTGAAGCTTTTCTAGGTCAATGGTCTCCCAATGTCCCTGACAGCACTTGGCCTAGTATGGGACACAGCTTGGGGTGGGTGGGAAGACAGCACCCTGTGTTGGGGCTCAGAAAATGATACCCCAAAGTACACCACTTAGCATGTGGAGTGTGCTGAAATCCAGAACTAAGCACCCCTGAGCGGTGCCTGCCCTCTTCTTGTCCCTGAAATAGGGAGAGGGTTTCAATCCTTGGCCCTTGCTCTGAGCATTTTTGAGTGGAACTCCACTGTGTGCACACAGAACACTCATGTTTATCTCTTCTCCTTTAATTTGTCAATGTATTTTGACTCAGTCACTGAGACTTTTTCTTCTCTGAATCCATGAACAAGAGGAAGAAAGGAGGTAGAATGGGTCTAGGCCCTTGTTTATGTTCCCTTCAAGGATGAGGGGGCCTTCCCAGGTTTGAGCAAGAAGAGGCCCTGGGGAAAGAACCCAAGGAGGACCTGTGGGAGGGACGCACAGGAGCAGCCAGCAGAAATGAGGTGTTTACTGCCTTGCAGACATGGACTGTAGAGGGGCTGAAGGCTGCCCATGCCAGGGACCCCTGGTGCCATGAATGCAAAGTCCAGGAGGGAACACGGAACCATGATACTCCCAAAGGAGTCTGTGGTAGAGAGACCCATGGCAGACAGGGCAGAGAAGGCTAGAGGAAAGGCTGACCCTGAGACGTGGCCAAAGGAGAAGGCCTGGCTGCAGTGCACTCTGCGCTGCCAAGAGGAGTTGCTGGCAGCAGTGCTCTGAAGGCTGTCTTGGAAAAGTACCAGGATTCCAAACTTGCTAGCTGCCCCCTTGACTCTATTCAAAGCTTCCTCTGTACCCTGGGGGTGTGGCTCGGTGGTGAGTATTTGACTGCTGTGTGTAGAACCCTGGCTCCATCCCTAGCATGTCTTGGGGCTGCTCTCACTCCTGGGGTGTACCTAGGGCTCAGCCAGGTTTCAGCCCTTTACCTTAGAAGAGAGGCCCAGGGGTTGCAAACAGGGAACCTATGGATAGTATTTGCCTCCTCTCCATATTCAACCCAGGAAAAAGCCACACTAATTAAGTTAGGGGACAAGATGGGCATTGATATTTTCTAAATGTCTACAGATGCTATAGTTTTAATACTTATTATTCCATTTAACCCTCAAAACAAAATTTAGGATAAGAAAACAAACAGTTCAGAGAAGTTAATGACCCAGTCAATGCCAGCCAGCTGTGGGAGCAGCAGGGCCTGGAGCCCAGCTTAGGCCTGGGGCTCGCCGCCTGCTTCATGACACAGTCACGGAAACAATGCAGCTGGAACGCAATGAAATCTTAACCAGGTGTTGGAAGCAGGCATTTGCCACCTGGCCTGGAAAAGCCTGCTGAAATGATGCCATAATTTCCTATCCTTTTGGCCAATAAAAAATGAATAGTCTTCAAAATTTTGGGAGGAAAGTGTGGGTAGAACTGGGAGGGAAACAAAGAGAGGGTGTGCCTCTGTAACACCAGTAGCTGGGACTGGAAAAAGCCTTTTCTCACAGTGACCCTCGATCCTCAGAGAGAAGCAGCACAGTGACACTGGCTGGCTCCTCACCCACCCACTGTGCTGACTCCAAAGCCACATGGCTTCCTTTACATTTTTATTTTTAAATTTTGTGGTTCTGGGGATAGAACCCAGGACCATGCATATGTTAGGCAAGCACTGTATCCCTTAGGTACACCCTTAGCCCATAAACATTTTAAAGATCAATGACTTTCTGTTGAAAGATCATGACATGATGCCCTTTTTTTGAGTTGAGTACTTATTCTGAGGGTACTGGAGAATTTTTCTTCTTTGCTTTGAACACACACACACACACACACACACACACACACACACACACACACACAATTGGTTTTCAAAACAGCATCAGCAGAGTGCTGTCCGGGTAGAGGAGCTTTGGTCTCTTTGAAATCTTGCTGATGTGTTTCAGGTGTTGTCCCTCCCTTGCAGAAGATAACACTCCATTAAGATTCCTCGACAACAGCCCAGCATGGACCAGGGCCCCACCAACTTAGTGGTGGCTTAGAATAAGTGGGGGCTGGGAGAACACGAGGCCTCCTTGCCCAGGTAGGGGATGGGGTCCTAGGGAGCTGTCTAGGGTACTCAGGGCCCCATCACAGAGCCACACATAGGCTTTCATGGAGCAACAAAACCACAGAGAGACAGGAGATGGCTTCCCAAAGGCTCACGATGCTATGCTGCTCCCTTTACCCAATGCAGTGTGGGAGTCATACACGGCAGAACTGGCCCCTCTTGGCAAACATAGGGGCAGCAACCAGCACTCTCTGACCTTGAAAGAGGAAAAAGTGAGCCCATCCCATTCTCCTACCAACTGTAGAGAGTGAGGCCAAGATGAGCTGTAATGAGACAAGGGTCATGTTCAATTGGATGAAGCACAGCTGGACAATTTGGTGTTCCTATGAATATACTCACCTTTGTCCTGCTTGCCCAACCCCTGAAGCATGCACTGGCCCTTGCCTCATGCCAAGGAAGGAGAAAAAGAATAAAAAGGTTTTCCTCTTATATGACATTTTGGACATGTGCTCATATAGTGTCTATACATGTGTAGGTGGTTATATTTCAAGAATCAAATATTAGCAGAACGTTGAAAGGAGAAATTCTTCCACTTTACTTTTCATTTCTTGGATATGCTCAAAAGAATGATGTGCTAGGTAGACCATTCCTCTACACATAGAGCAGGACGGCTTAACCTCCACTCAGTAAGAAGTCTGGGAACCATGGTTTTGCAAAGTATTCTGACCCAGCTGAATACCAGTAAGTGTCCAGTGGCTATGAGGTGCATAAACCACACAAAAAATGCCCAAATGAAATAAAAAATAAACCCTCTTTCCAAAAGGTTAAGCCAAGATCCAAATATGTCTTTTTATTTGTGAGGCATCTTCACCGTATGTTTTGGCTATCTGGTTCTCTGCTTCTGTTTTCGTCACTGCCAGCTTGTCTTAGCAAAATCATACGAAAAGGCTTACTTATGCATAACTTTCACAGGTTAACTTCAAGAAGCTTACTAGTGAGGAAATATAGAAGCATGCTAATGAGAACTGAATACAAAATCAAAATTAAAGTTTGAGCTTAGATAAATTCATTAAAGTGCTTGATTAAAGTGCTTTACTGAATGAATACGACTTGATGGAGTCCTTTAAATTCTTAGCTTCCATGTCAAAATTAGCACTGCAAATTTGGCTGAAGCAGTTTTAGTGAGATTAATGCCTGAAGATTTTTGTTCTATTTCCTGTAAGTGTGTTTCTTGGAATATCTGCTTGAGTGCTTACAGGTGACCTGCACGTGGATGCTGTAACTTGTGGGAATGTCCTTGTGGCCTAGGGAAGCTGTCCAAGCTGACCTGAGTGAGTCTCTATGGTTAGATGCTGTGGGCTCACATAGAGGCTGGGCTTGAGCAGGGATGCAGGACCAGCTTCTGCCCACACATCTTTACACAGGGAGCATGGTGCTAACATCACACCTGCTTCTAGCGTGGAGTGCCACTCCATTCAGGATTCTAGGCTAGTGCTGCTCTTTGGCAATCACCTTAATCACCCTCTCTCCAAGAGCAAGTGACTAAGCTTCTCACAGACTCCCTACGATCCAAACTGAGCAGGTACCTCAGGCAACCAGTCACTTGCCCTTCCTCCCCACCTCCTCACTGGAGCTTTGCATTTCCGGCTAGTCAGAAAATACCTACACAGTTGCCACTATGCATCAAGCTAAGAGCTGGTGAGAGCTACAGGAGTAAAACGAAAAAGCACATGGGTATGAAAGAAAGAATGGACAAGACAACGTGAAAGGGGACAAAAATACCTAGGATTCTCAAAGAGGGAATCCATAGTCTTCAAAAGCAAGAACCAGTTGAAGTTTCTAGTCCTGCAACCCGCTGCAGCAGAACTGCATAGAAATTCAAGCAGGTGTGAAAGAAGCAAACAAAGGTGATAAAAGAACAATTGGGAGGCAGGGCAAAGCTGTCTCTGAAAGAGGGCAGCAGGCCTCCATTATCTACTTCACAGATGGACCACCCAGAAAATCTGGAGCAATTAGGAGGGAGAGAAACAAAGGGTGGCACTGGATGTGCCGCCTAGCTGAGCCCTGCTCTGTCTTCTGGCTCACAGTCCCATGGGAGGCAGAACGAGCCTGGGCCCAGGAGACAAGGGGAGCAGTGTAACTAAGAGGAGTGCTCACACACATGTATACGTGCATACGCATGTACGCACACACAGTCACACCAACTGGAAAGGGACAAGAAAACACATCTAAGCACCTGTTCAGGTGGAGCACAGCGGCCAGAGTTCAATTCCTGACAAGCAGTGTTGGCCCTGGCCCCAGGGGCACACGCTGAGACAGCAATTGAGACTGGGTGTGGTGGTGTGTGCCTGTAATCCCAGTGCTTGGGAGGCTGAAAAGAGGAGAATTACTACAAGTCCAATCTAGGTAGTGAGACCTTATATACCCTGCCCTAAATTCATAAAAAAAAAAAAAAACATATCTTTAGATAGAACAGGTAGGAAATGCAATTTAAACTCTGTCTTCTGATAACCATTTGAATATTAAAGACTAAATTTTGAATAGGAAAAGCCACTTTTTAAAGTCATGTGTACAGACTCTGGTTTGTGGTTCATACTCAACTCTAGCATGCATGCATACGGGCATGCATGCACACACAGACATACAGACACACACACACACACACACACACACACACACACTCCTTTTATCAACAGGTGGGGATGGAGCTTTCCTCTGTTCTCCCAGTTTTAAAGGCTGTCAGCGCATGACGACTTCCAATACCATGACAGCCGCTCTGAATACTCATGACCAACAAGTTGTGCTCCTGCAATGGCTCAGGCAGCATGCTGTGTATGTGATGTTTTCCACGCCCCAACCCCAACCTCAAAAAGCATTAGCCTTCTTCTACAACAGAAGAGGAGACGTTCTCATTACATGACTGTCCTGGTCAAGGTCATGTGGCTAAGTGGGTCAGTCGGTATTCAAACCCAGGTTCTAATCTCTGTGCCAAGCCTGCCACCTTCCTGAGTGGCCTTGCTCCTACACAGTCTGGTCTACACCTCTGCAAACACATCCTTGTGCCCTGCTCAACTCCTATGTATTGGCATAGCCCTGGTGTCCATCTGTTTTCCAACACAAAGCCTTTCCTGATCCTTCCAGCCACATGGCTCCTGGGTCTTCTGCCTCCTCTGGATATCCATGTGACTGACCACAGCACCAGGCCAGCTTTAAGAACTGCAGAGGCCAGAGTGGAGTGGAACATGGTCCATATCAGCGGAAACACATGAAAGAACATTGTCATATCACTTTATAGTTAAGGCTTTTCTGTGAAATGTTTGGGGTCTAGATTTTTGCTTTGAAATTCTTGTTTTAGGGCTGCCAATATGGCTCTAAGATAGAGCCCTGGGTTCTTGTGAGGGTCTTGGGTTTGATCCCCAACCCTGAAAAAAAAGAGGGGAAGGAGTAAACTCTCAATTTCTTTAGAAATTATTTATACTTATTCCACAATCTTGTGTACACTTGAGAATTTGCAAATTATATAAGAGAGTCTATACATTGCTTCCAAATATGATAAAACCTATTACTTTATTAACAGGTATTAAAAGGGATATCATTGTAAAGAGTTTTAAATATTTATTAACCTCAGTTTGCTAAGGTCCTACACTGCCTACTTTGAAGTCTGTAAATGTGCTCAGTACTCAAAGAATGTTACAGGTTTTAAAAAACTGAACAGGTTTCCAGTTTGTTTCTAAACTGACAGATGAGAGTCCTCAGTAGGCTTCAGCCTGGCTCTGTTCCCGCGACTATCACTACAGACCTGAGTATCCAGCCTTACACAGCCATGATCATAAGCTTAATGAAGACAATATTTTTCTGTCCAATAATTTTCTATAGTGACTAACATAGCTGCCATACAACGCATGCTTAATATACTCATTAAAATATAACATAAATAAAACCAAACATTTCTTTAATCACATAGATCTTAGATCAATATACCCCTCCTAAAATATCAACTATTATTTGAAGTGATACTAAAGCTTCTTAAAATATTTAAGTTGTCCTCCTTTTAAAAATAAAAATCTAGGGGCTTGTTGGTTAGCTTAGTTGTTTAAAGTGCCTGCTTGAGCTAACTCAGTCAGGCGCAGGGGACCGTGGTTCCATCCGCAGCTCCATATGCCACATTGGACAGGCCCTTAGGGCAGCCTAAGCCAGGCAAAAAAAAAAAAAAAATCCTAAAAATAAAAATGTACTTGGGCTGGGCTTGGTGGCATTTGCCTATAACACAGCATTTGGGAGGCTGAAGATTGCTGTGAATTCAAGGCCAGCCTGGCCTCTACAGTAAGTTTAAGGGCAGCCCAAACTACATAGCAAGGTGTTATCTCAAAAACAAAACAAAGGAAACAACAAAAAGCCTATAAAAACAAAACCAAAGCAATCTGCTTTATCCTTATCACTTTAAAAGATGCCCCAAATGAATATAATGTAATATAAAGCAACACATAAAAATGTTTCTAGAAGTTATTCCACTTGCCGATGTTTGTTTTATGTACAGTTAGTTATAGATATCTTCTAAGCATTTAGACATTCTATATGCTTAATACAGGAATGGCATTCTATCATTGTTAAGTGTTCTTGGGCAGAGAGACATCTCCTTTGCTAGCACATAGGTTTTTCACAAATGCACTCCATGAGCATTTTTAACACATGTGATAAAAACATGTACTACTCGCACACCCAGGTGTCATGTATGGGGCAGAGCAGGCTAGTGCTCCATGAAAGATAAAGGCAGAAAGCCATAGCTTTTGTGCCAGAAGTCTCCACAACCTTCCAAAACTATGGTAGAAGTAATAATTCATTCAAAACACCTCCATCCGTGTATACTAGGTGGACGGCAAGGGATTTACACGAATAACCAACTATGCATCACTGAGCACTCACTCTCATGGGAGATACTCATCCTGGGTGCATTGATTGGCTGGAGCTATGGTTCTAGACCCTTTCCCATAACGCTGCTTATCTGAACTCTTCGACCCTATCACTTGCAAACTGAATTGCAGCCCTAGACTTACCTCAGGACAGTGAGCCAAGAAGTCAGAACTCATGGGAGAAGGCAGTGCAGTTTAAACCTTGCCATGATGACATTCTTAAGGAATGCCCCCAAATGACTGAAATGGAGCACACTCTGCTTCCACTGAAAAGCAAGGTGAGGAGCAGGAAGGGAAGGGCAAGCAGGGAGACAGCTGGGAAAGCTCCTGGCCTTTCCTTGCCCACCACAGCCTACCTCTTTCCATTGCTGTCCTTCAGCATGGCTTTCCCCATCACTCTGGACTTGGTTTCCAGCTCCTGCACCTCCTCCAGCAATGTCTTTTTGTAAGTGTGCTTGGCACTGTATAAAGGAAAAAAAAAAAAGAGAAAAGAAAAAAAACCACAGCATGAGAACCTGACGCGGCTGTCCAGTCTGGGTGGCCCTGGCTCTGCACACCTGGACTCCTTCTGGTGAGGCCGAGGCTTGAGGCATCAAGGAGCATTCACAGTCTCTGTGGACAACACAAGCCCCACCTGCACAGCTCAGAAGCACCCACAGTGCTGTCGGTGAGACCCAGACCATGCACATCAGAAGTCATACCCCAGAGGGCTGACAGCCTGCAGACCCAGTTGAGATACCCTCTGTGCTGCCAAAGACGTGTGGAGTCTGTGCAGATCTAGGAGTCAGCCCCTGAAGCTTTGCACTGTAGCACCCAAAGGCCCAGGAGATGCCGGAAGCCCTAGCCTGGTGAACACACAGTGGTCTTTGCCCACCTGCAGCGAGTGTCCAGAGGTCAGGGTTTTCTCTTGGGTGTAAATGTCACTATTGAAGGAGGAACGGGGGTTATGATACAACACAGAATGCTGTCTTGTATTTCCTTACTAAATAAACTCTGTGTCTGTGTGTACATTACACAACTTAGAAACAACTGAGACTAAACCAAGACAAAAGTGAACTACTGGATGAAGGGGATATAGGGGAAGAAGAGAGATTTAATAAGGTCTGATTGTATAAGGGAAAAGAAACAGTATAAAATGAGGAGGCTCATATAGCAGCAAGACTGGTAGCTTTCCTTATTATGAAAAACGTTGGATCGGTTTCATTTCATTAGAAATACATGTGGGGAGCCCAAGTACCAGAGCCACTCCTGAACTCTTCTACATGCAGACGAAAAGCATGTCCGTGGGACACTCTGAAGACCGGGGTGGTTTCCACAGAGCTGTGTGCTCCTCCAGTCCTCCAGCTTCAAAGACAGAAAGCCCATTAAGATAAGGCCGAGTCACCCAACACTCCATGTTAATCTGTAATGGGGTACCAGGGCAAAGGCACTGTATATGCGCCTGTCGTCCTTCCCCACAAAGTAAACCAGAGTAAGCCATGCAGGTTTTAACACCTCATACCTTTATTACTTCAAACGGTGTTCTGAAACCCATGGTTGATAAAATACCACAGTTCAAAGCAGAGACTCTGGAATTTTAACCTAAACAATGCACAAGAAAGGCCAATGTTTTGCTGGAGATAGCAAAAAAGGATGCTGCAGTGTATACTGTTCAGTACCACTAAGTATTCTGGGCTCAAGCTTTTCGTCTTATCTCATGAGCTCATGGGGCTATCTGGATAATAAATGAAGAGTGGCATGATCCCCCAACTCAGAGGGACCCTCAGTACACAGGCACTGGAGCGGTCTTAAAGAAAGTCTTGATGGGTGAGCTTGGAATGGCTTAGCTGGAAATTGTCCCCCAGGATTCTCCCAGTTGGCTGAAAGCTGGGTCAGCAGGCACATGACTTGCAAGTGCATATTCTAGAATTCTCAAGTGTGCATCCTGCTCCGCCCTGCCCCTGCTCAATCCTGTTGCTCTGCTTTCTGGCTGCTTTGGGGTGAGTGCTTCTTCCTCTGCTATGCCCTTCTGCTGTGCTGTTTCTGCCTCATAGCCACTTGAATGTGGACTAAAATTGTGGCCCAAAATAAACCTCCCCTCTCATTGGGGGTCCAAGCATTGTGTCCTAGCCATGGGGAAAGTGGCTGAGCAAGCCCTCTCGCTCTCCTGGAATGGTCCTCACCCCATCTCTTCTTGCACTGGTAGTTATCCTAGATCCACTCCCACCCACTGTCAACTTTCAGGGCAGGACATAAGAGTCGCTAAGAAGGAGCCACTAGGAGGCCCACTGGGAAATCCATAATTTAGGTAAAGTAAAAAAGAATGTGACACCCAGCACACTAGCACCACCAGTGTTTTCTACTCACTAAGTGGCCTAAGAGGGCAGAGGCCTGAGTACCTCTGCACTTCCAAGATTTCAGTGGGTGACACTACATCTGGGATGAGGCTTGCAAGACAAGTCCACAGACTTTCTACAGCCTGGCACTGTGTGTGAGCCTGGGAACTGTGCTGCTGCCTGAGCACACCGGGCTGCAGTGTTGGCAGTGATGTAGCAGCTCTGTGTGCAGCACTGGACTGGAAGTGATGCTAGTAACAGACATCACTGTTTTAAGCACCTCTACCCAGGAAGGCCTAAGTCAGAAAAAGAAGTCTAAAATCTTGTCAAAGTCTACAGGAACTTCTTATTTATAGCTTATCAAGTCAGCCTTTTAACGTTGTCTGGCTAAGAGCTGAGGTGTGGGTCACACCTTTGACAGAGCAAGTCCAATTATCTAGAGGTGGCTTAGCTGTGGCGGCCAGGGCTTGGTTCATCTCACCCCACTCAAGATACCAGGTCACCAGAGAAAGGAGAGAGTCAGGCGTCTGGCTACTGAGAGAGGTTAGGGTTGTGAGCTTCCAGATACAGCTTGGCTATCTCCAGGCTCTTAGGGATTTTTAAAAGAAACACTTTCAGTTAGGATCTTGACCTTTTTATCTTTTTGTTTTAGTCTGAGACTTTCTTCTGGACTCCTTTGTTTGAGTGAAAGCCAAAAAAAGAAATGTTAAATTGTAGCTGTATAAAATATAATGTGCTTCAGGAGAAATTAGTTCAGTTAATATGTTAAAAAAGCAAGCCAGGCTTCTCTGTATGTAGAAGCTGCTTATTACCTATTGTCACTTAGCTGACTACCTGGGATTATAACAAGGAAATGAAGTCATTCTGGAACTGGAGAACAAACTGCTTGATGCCTGGTCACAGACAAAAGAAGTTTGATAATAGAACCCTGTTTATTTTGGGCTCCATGGCCTTGAACTCTGTATTATTTTTATAAAACAGCACTAAGGAATTCTTCCTAGATGAAAATTTGTGCATGGCAACATTTTTCCTACATGAAAATTTGTGCATGGCAACTTACCTAAGCATCTGTCACAGATAAGCATTTTAAAAGAGTACAAGCTAAAGGGTATTAAAGTAGTTCTGGGCAATTTACACTTCACACTTCTAACAACACTACATTAGCCAGGTATCACATGTAATCAATCAACTATTTTAATACTAGATAGGCTAGCTTGGGTCCCTGTAAAAATTCTGCTGAATAGGGTAATAGGGCACGCATTTTGCAGCATTCCAAATTTGACTTCAGGTAGTCCACTAATGGATCTTCATCCACGCAGGACAGACATCATAGAAAAAAGTGGCTGAGTTACCTCATTCCGCTCCCCTTCCCCTGATTACTATTAACAGACCAGGTCCTGAACTGGAAGTAAGAAACCAGGCGAGAGGGGGAAAATTCAAGGTGGAGCAACACACTCACTTTTTTTTAAGGCACTCACAGGAGTGTGAAAAGGCAAGTGTGGCCTGTACTAGAATCAAAACACACTTTAGAAAGAGAGCATGGCCATCCAGATGAGGTGTGCACCTATGGCTGCAGCTATTGGAGGCTGAGGCAGGAGGACAGCTGGGACCTAGGAATTTGAGGCCAGTTTGGGCCCCATAGGGAGATCCTGTCTCAAAGATGGAAAAAAAAATGTGAAAGAGAAGAAAAAAGAAAAGGGAAGGAGAAGAAAAGAAAAGAAACAGCATAAACAGCAAAAACAAAATCCATTCCTAGGAGTGCCTCAAGGCAAGACTGGAGCCCTGCAGTACTGCACCGGCTCTTATTATCGCACAGGTTCCTCAGGGCTGTGCACTCAAGTCACGGCAGCACACACAAGTATGCCAGGTCTAGATTCCATCAGTAGTACCTGCTCCCCACCATAAAAGGGGCATTCTTCAACTATTCCTTAATCCCTGTTTATTAATCTAAACTTCTCATAAAGTTTGGGTACATCACGGTGTGTCATGCCTCAATAAATATTAGACTACTGAAACCAAGTGATGGTTCGGTGGAGGAAGAAAATAGAAATGAACAATTTTTAAAAGTTGTTGATCAGCAAGCACAGTTAACACTGCGGGCGTACCATTTATTCCATACTTTTTCCCTTTAGAAAGAGCCTCAAATCTATTTGCTCCAGCTGTATTTTAGGCTTTTCCTATATTATCTTATTTGGAGAGATTTCTCTCTTTGGTTATAAATGAATTAAAGTTTACATTACCTAGAGGCTTAGCTGCTTCTTTTGTGTTGGACACAGGTATGGAAATTATAGTTCTTATACTTATACCTTATAAATTATATTATATGTATGTATGTTTTGAAATGAGGTCTGGCCAGGTTTCCCAGGCTGTCTTCAAACTCACAATACTCCAGCAGGCTCTTCAGTAGCTGTGATCACAGTCTTGCAGGCTATTGCACCCAGCTAGAAATGATAGATGTTTGAATAGTGTTGGGTACTGAACACATTGCTAAATCAGTGATCTAGCACCGAGCTATATCCCTAGGCCAAAATGGTATGTTTTAGGACATAGAAGTGAATTGGATATTAAATCTTTACTATTTGATCTACATTTTAATTCTTTTTTTGTGGCTGAATTCCTTACAGATCTGTAAACTAATTCTCCATAGGAACTTAATTAGAAGCATAATTTGAGATATAATATGAGCCCCATGGTCAGAGGAATAAGGCCCAATGAATTCACAAGCTTCTTGTTTTTGAGAAGGGTGACTATGCCCTAGACATTAAGTAGGTATTGAAAACTGGGGATCTACCTTGCACAAATATTGCAGATGAGTCAAAGTGATCTAATAGTGAACTAACATGCTAGTACTCATTTTCTGGTCTCTCAAATATAACAAGACAAAAGTGCTTCTCAGAAAGATCTTCTGGACATCAGTGGGGGCCTTCTGGCTCACTTGAGAGTTGAGATCTCATCACTTTGGCAAAGGCCAATCTCCAACAACACACAAGGCTAACCTCCCTGCTTCTACCACCCACTACACTTCCTGAGCACAGCCCCAGGGTCTGCTCCAACCCCACTGGCAAGCCCCTTGGAGGAGTGACTTTTTAGTCTTTACATATGGTTGAGCTAGAAGCAGGGTTCTTTCTTTCTTTCTTTCTTTCTTTCTTTCTTTCTTTCTTTCTTTCTTTCTTTCTTTCCTTCTCTTCCTTCCTTCTTTCCTTGAAGATAAGGTCTTGCTGTATAGTTCAAGGTGACTTCCAGCTCACTATGTAGCCCAGGCTGCACAAACTCATGAAAATCCTCCTGCCTCAGCCTCAAGAGTGCTGGGATTACAGGCCTTCACTACCATGTGCAGCAGATTTGTTTGTTTGTTTGTTTGTTTGTTTTAATTACTTTTAATAAGAAATATCAATATGATAGTTTCACAACACATCAGTAGTACATTCACAATAATTGACACATTGCTTATTGTCCGCATAATAGTAATACAGAGCACAGGGTGTGGACATGGTACATTTTCTAATTGATATTGGTAAGGAAAGAAAAAAATTCTTCTCTTTGAACTGAGAGGAAGCAGATATATACATAGTTCAATATTCCATAATTGCAGTGGGTTACCAGTGAAACTGGCAATGTTGGAGGTTGTTGATTTAAGCCTTTTACAGCTCATCACACTAATCTAGTTCTGTGTTTTATGCCTCATAATTAAGCTTTTCTGCTGGGTGATCAAGGGTAAGTTAAAGCAAGACCTGTACAACAAAACATTCATCTTTTGTAGCTTCTAAGGTCAAATCTCCTCAGGATTAACTTCGGAACCATGTACAGTGCTTTGTAGAAGTGTTGTCAGTGTCAGTCTTTGGGATGAGTCACGGCCATTGCTTGATCAGTTTGCTTTCTGCGAAAGCCTGAGAGAATGTGTTTTCTCTGGGTGACTCTCCTTAGACACACTATAGTTCATTTATCCCATTCCTCTGAGGTCCCATAATCTCCTTGACCAGAAAATTTGGGACACCTCTGAGTTAGATTTATTCTTGTTAAAATGTAAATGGTGATAATTTTTCAGTGTGGGTCCTACAACAGGACCCAAATCAAGTCTTGTTGGAGGGAAAAGATAATTTGCTCCATTGACAGGGAGCTTGTGCTCAGAACACATCAGAAAGCATGCATTCAGAAAAATAGTGATGGTCAAGCATCTATGTTATAGGGAATAATATCATTAAACTGCTCTTCTGGAGGGTTAACAATTTAAGTTGGCAGGCCAAAAAGTTAGAGAAAAAGAAGGGCTACAAAGATAACCAATACTTTGGCCCTAGCCCTTCAAGGTCAATGAGGACTCAGGACATAAGAGAATCTGTACTATAACATCCTATAACTCAGTGGTGTCCTAAATTTTCTGTACAAGGAGACTATGGAGCCACAGAGAAAAGTGATTGACAATGTATAATGTGCCTAAGGAGAGTCGCCTAGAGAGAAAACATTCTCTTAGGCTTTCACAGAGAACAAATTGGTCAAGCAATGGCCGTGACTCATCCAGAGTGCTGTCAAAGATCTATAAACAGCTATACATGGTTTGAGGGTAAATCCTGAGGGGACTTGAATGACCCCCTCAGGGGTCGTTTTGTATTGTTAGATACAAAAGTTGTATTTTCTGTTAGATAGGTTTGCTTTACCTTGGTCTTAACCATCTAGCAGAAAAGTCTAGCCATGAAGTATAAAAAGGAATGTCAAATTAATATGCAGAGCTGTAAAAGGCTCAAGTCAACAGCTTCCAACATTGCCAGTCATGCTGATAACCCAGTAACATTACAGACTATAGGGCTATACATACAGCTACTTTCTCTTCATTCAATGAGAAGATTTATACTAATAGTATTTATACAAGATATCAAGTCTGCACTTTGTACTCTGATCAAATAAAGACAACAATATGCAATGCATTAATTACTAACCTGTTGTGAAACTGTCTCACTGCTATTTTTCATTAAAATTAATAATAAAAAAAAAATAAAGCATGCAGAAACAGACCAGGGGACACAGACTTCAGTCTATAGTGAAAGAAAGAATATTTTTGCTCAAGTTCCACTTGGCAAAATTAGTCTCAATAAATGACGTTTTCATAACATTAATTTAAGATAGCTGAATAAAAACAGCCTGAGATTAACTTATAAGCATGTTACTACTTTTCAATCACTAAACATTAAAAGGTCATCTGACATAAGCCATGCTATGCTACACTTATCCAAAACTGACTAATACTTGCAAACTTCAACAAATTTAGACAGGGAATATTGTGCTACTGGCTCAAGGAACAAGTGACAGAACTCACAGTGCAGGTATTAGATTAAGAAAATAGCTTTCTTGGCACACAGTGTAGGCTTCATTTTCAAGGATTCTGACTCTGCCATGTATAGAACACAGTGTCGGCAAACACATCAACAGCATTTAAGAAGTTATAATTATTTTTAACTAATAATTAAAAAATTAAGTGAGCAACAAAAGAAAACAAAAGCAAAATATATGCTATAGAATTCTTCCCCCTTCCCCAATTTCTTTCTACATTAAGTATGATTGGTTGTCAAGACAATGTGAAAATGAGGGCTTTTCCACAAGACATCCTTAACTGTCAACCAAGAATAATTTTCATGGAGTGTGGGAGAAATGAGATAAAAATGAAATTTGATGTCTTTTCCTGGAAGGATTCAATTAAAGTCTCAATCCTTTACCTTAAGGCCTTAAAATAATTAGGTTTTTGCCCAAAGTAAGGCTGAGTTAGGACTCTCAATGTTCAGGGAACTTTCCAACTTTCCTGAAGAGTTGGGCCCATTCAAACCAAAATCAGGATTATGTCATTTGGGGGAATCTCTCTTTTGCTCCTGGATGAAATTAAAATTTGCAATATCTTGGGGCTTTCTTTTACATACTGTAAATAGTCATTTTGTAAATGATATATTTTAGAGCAGAAACAAAAGTTGAGTGTAAATTATTTTAATTTACATTATAATTTCATTTTGTGGTTTGATTTTTTTTTTTTTTTCCATGAAGCTGTAATTTAACACTCTGGAAGAATTTTTTTGGAAAGAATTCTGTGAATTGTTTAGAAAATGGCAGATTTCTTTTTCCTTCTTGTCAGTTGAGATGACATATATACACAATTTCCTGTAAGCATACAACTTAAAGTTGGAATACTTGTGATTACTTATTATGAACAGTTTATGATATTAAATTTTTTTTCTTGAGTCATGCATCCTAAACTTGAAGGCACAACTTTGTATTTAAAAACTGTTCCTTCTAGTCATGTACAAGATAATACTCCTGTTCACCCTTACTTTCACATAGTCTCTCTTAAAGCTTTCTGTCTAGTTGAATTTTCATATTGGCGAAACAAGTTTTAAAACCACAGCACACAAAACTTCCTCTGGCAGATGGTGGGAGACCTGATTCTTTGAAACCCTCATATCCTTTAATTTCCTGTGATGGCACTCACATGATACATTTTCAGGATGGGTGAACAAGGCTTAGGGCTACAAATGACTTTCCACTTACGCTCGCCATGCCACATCTTCCATCAGACATGCGGTGGGAACCAGGAAGAGCCCCAGCCAGAAGTGTGCAGAACTCAGGACCATAGCTGCCTGCAATGAACAGAAGTCACAGATAGAGTAAAGCATTTTCTTTTAAAGGCAGTGCAGGCCTGGGAGACAGCTTAGCAGTCTAAGTGCCTGCCTGGGAAGTGCAAGGACCCAAGTTTCATCCTCAGTACCATATGAGAGAAAATACACACCCAAGAAGACCAAGGGTGACAGAGAGGTTGGCTCAACTCCAGATCTGCAATGGCTCTTACCTCCATTCTTCTATTCTGTACTGTGTTGTTTCTATTTTGTGAGGGGATTCAGAACCTTTTCCATAAGAGTGGTACCCTAAATATTCCAAGAGAGAAATGCTGGAGCTGCAGAACTCCTACAGGATAAACTTAGTTTCACTTCCTTCTTTCATTCATTTGTGTATCTGCTGAGGTTTCCTTCCCAGCACTTCCATTCAGGAACCAGCACTGAAATCTCAGCTATGCAGTACAAACTAGTGCTCTTCCACATCAGAAGAGGAGATTTATAGGTTGGAATCCTTGGCTCCACTCAAGTTAAAACCATGTGGTTTGATCTTCATGATACACTAGAGTATGGCATATATTGAGAAGATGCCCTACAGGGTTGCTGGGAAGAATTCTTGAAGACAGAATGCGGATGTTCTCAAAACATACAAAACACTTCCACGTTCAGGAAGGATCGAGGGCCAGAGGTTCTGGGATGTCGGGAGGAGTGTAACGAGGGAAAGCAATGAAGAGGAGCACAGCTTTCCTTAGAACTTTCTTGTTCCTGGCTGGCAAAGTGACAGATGGCCTAGGATGTAATGAGGGAGAGGGTGTTGAGGGGCAGAGCTGCACAGTTACATTAACTGTCAGGTGAGAAACTCTGGGTAGAAGCAGGGGGAGGGAGGGAGGGGGCCAGTGGAGACTCCTTACATGTTGGTTATCACTGACTCATATCCAGGAACATGAACCTGGCTGACTGCTGCAATCTGGAGCTCTGAAGGGTGGTTGCTTGGGAAAGTGAGCAGAGTGAAGTGGGGCTAGGCCATTCATGCTTGCTGGTCTGCTCTTTTGGAATCTGCAAACATTTATCCTATTGGAATAGATATAATTGCTAGAACTGCTACCCACTGAAGCAAACCTTCCAGAGGAAAGGGCAACAGAGGGGCTAAGGCATGATTAACTCCAGGGGCCCCAGGAATGCCTAGGAAGGGCTGAGAATCAGGAGGACCCCAGGGAGGCTCCTTGTATGCTGGATGATGCCAGATTCTCCCTGGCTCAGCCTGGAATGCAGGCATCATCAGCTCACTCTTTGATTTCCATCTTCTGCTCTTGCAGGCCAAAGATGGCCCTCGGTGATCTGTCTGTCTTTCAGGGTTTCTCACAGCCTCCTGAACCCATAACCCTGAGCAACCACTCCTGACTGTCTGGCCATGACCATGCTGAAAGGTGGTCCTTTGCCTCTGAGCTCCATCACATGGCTCTGCATGTAGTTCTTGGCCTTTATGACAGTCACACTGACAAACAGTGAGGTTTGAGGTAAAAGAGCCCAACTCTGACCCTGGTATGGAGGGCCTGTTTTTCTCTCCTAAAAACAAGAGTACTTTGGAAAGAAAACTATAAAAATGTAAGTGCAGTTTTCCACACCAGTTATATATCTCAGAATTCACCCTAAGAAAGGAGGAAAATGAGTAAAGAAGCAAATCAATAGTATCCATACTATCCAAGATGGTTCTATATCAGCAATGAAATTAGAAATAAAGATCCAAGAAGAGCACTAATGGAATACATGGTAGGATGTGCACATATTGTGCTCTGTAGCACTGAAGAGACAAACAAGTACATGTTGATGGAGAGATGTGATATTATGTTGCTAATAAAAAAAATGAGGATTCTAAAACAATGTCCAGGAAACTTACTGTGGACTTCAGAAAAAGAAGTCCAGTTGGCCCAAGGACTCAAGTTAAACTTGAAATGTTCAGAAAGGAAGCCAGGGAAAGTAACCATAACATGTCAACCTCTGATAGGCTGAAATTTTAAACCTATCCCTTGGGATCAGTAGATGTTAGATGTGGCGCTTCTATTCAGTTTCCTATCTAGCTAAAGACCAGATTCAACAATGAGGAAAACAGCTATACTCAACCTTCTTACTGAAATTTCATTAACCAAGAATGATTAAGTTCACATCACAGAGGACACAAAAAGTTCGGGATTTGAGCCTTAGCATTGTAAAAACAAACGAATATAGAGGACAAGACTGAAAATCAAATACTATGGTCAGCACCCAGAGGAGCCTTTCCCCTTTTGGCTCCTTCTTTCCCCTAAAAATCTTTACTCTTACTCTAGAATCACTTCCACTCTCTTCCTCTCCTTTCTGGAGGGGGCATGTTGTGGTGTATACTGAGAAAGTCCACTAAGAGTCTTGTGTTCAGCAATGGGCTTTTGGAAGGTGCACAAATCATAGGAATTACTCACTCATGTGTTAATCTGTGGATGCAGTTACAGCTGAATTAGCTGTTAGGAGGTGGGGCCTCCTGGGCAGGTCACTGCGGGGATGAGCTAGAAGAATGTACTGTTGTCCTTAGTTCCTTAGTTATCTTGCTGCTTCCTGGCTGCTCTGAAGCTAAACCTGTCCCACCCCCAGCTTCCAGCCTTCAATATACCTTATGTTGAAGAGGAGACTTTGACCTTGGATTTTTCGGCAATGCTAAAATTTTTGTGTAATGAGTTGGACATGAACCTTTTGGTGACAAGGGGATGAATGTTATAGTTTAGATCCAAAATGTCTCCCCAAAGTCTCATGTATTCAGAAGATGATTATGATCATGGTGGCGCTATACTCATGAGTGGATTTGTGGTGGCAAAGGGATTCCATTTTCTTTCACTGTAAACCCTTCAACTTTAAATGAACTCATTCTTTTGCCTAAATCATATGTTAAGTGGTTTCCATTTGTAAGAAATTTCTATTTCTGACAAATGCTGTTTCTGACAAATACTGTAATGACCCCATGACTATGATTATCATGATGAGATTAGATAAACTTGTGATGAGCTAAATGTTAAACTACTGTGAAAAAAATCACTCTGCTCAGCATTCTGTGACCCTGCTTCCTTGTAACACAGCAAGGAGGCTTGGTGTTCCATGGGTAAATCATCAGTAGACTGAGAGTACCTGGGATAGACCTACAAAATAAGTCAAAGTAAAGGTCAAAATGTTTGCAAAATAAAGCATTGTTAACCAACTGCAAAGCACTGCTGTAGTAGTCAAGACCATAGCAACACAGATGTACGTTAAATGGAAACTGAACAAAGGCTCCCAGAAAGAATACACACTCAGTAATGGTCACACTGTTCCTGAAAATGCTGTTCTATTAGAATGATAAAGTTGTATGCCAAACAGGATGTGGTTTTTAGCTTTAAAACCTCTATGCTTTTAAGGTCTGCCGCCATTTTGTCCTCTTCTGCATGAATATAGTCAAGCGGTCCTGGGTCCGGTAATAAAGGCTCATATTTAAATTTCAATGTGGACTCTGGTCTGGTTTTCATGTTGAAAACTCATAACAAAACTCTGCACTCTGCATTTCGGGAAATCACCTGATCGATAGCCACATTACCCTGAATGTGCCTAACTGTATCTGGAAGTCGCTGGTATTTTTTAGAAACTGGACCATCTGCTTAAACTGCTGCTTTCCTATACTTAGGGTCAATGCTCCTGACTGGCAACAGCTGGGGTATCATTCATGCACACTAAATGAAACCTTGCTCATCCCCTGTCTCAGCCTCTATGAGCATCTCTGGCTACCTGCTGTAACAGAGTACTCCCTTGATAAATTCATGGCTAAATGTGCCATGGAGGTGGGGCCTAGGTGGTGGTAGGACACTGAGGATGTAATGAGGAATGATGTAATTTTGTCTCTGGCTCCTCTCTTCTCTCAAGTTCTTGGCTGCCACAGGGTAAGCATATTTCTTCCACCATACCCTCCTGCCACACTGTTTCTGTCATGGAGTCAGGCAGCCATGGGCTGAAACAGTACAACTATGAACCAAATTCAAACTTTCTTTAAGTTGTGAGTGTTGAGTTTTTGTCCCAGTGATGGAAAATTTGAGTAATAGGGATAAATAAACTTTTAAGCTTTTAGACCTCACTAGGTACTTGACTTCTTGTGTTGACCATGCATGTAGACAAATTGGTATGTATTTTCTGCCACTGGTATGTTTAATTTGATTTATTTTTAAAATACTATAAATTTCCAAAGGGACAGGGGGACATTCACCTCACTCACCAACTGTACCCAGAGGTTAATACACTCCATCTTTGCATTAAGTGGGAGTCATCACACATATGCCAATATACATGAGAATACAGCATACAATATATAATCCTGCTGTGGCATGCCCTCATCTCTAAAAAGCATCCCAGCACCTCAAAAGCAGGGTGGCCCCAGTCTTAATGCTGATGATCTACCTTCATATGTACATATTTCAAAACATAAATGAAACAGACAGCAAATCAGTGTCTGGGAGGTACAAGTAGAGACTTACGCCCTCATATTTCTTTCTTTTTCTGTACTTTCTATTTCTCTTGCAGAAAATAGGTTTTACTCAAATAGTGGAGAAACTGGGCTTCCCCTCTACAACCAGGAAAATTGCAAGAACAGGCTCGGATCAATATACTTGCTGGAAGGGTCTATGGGGTCTGGCAGAATCTGGCATTTTGTTTTTGCTACAGAGGCCCAGGCTTTTCCTGAGCTTGGGGAAAGAAGGTCTACGGAAGTTCTGAGATTGAAGAGCGATGCAGGATCTCCACTAGGCATATTTGTTAAAGGATATAGTCCTTTCACAAAATAAAGTTTTATTTACAACAGATTCTTAAACTCATGAGTAAAGCCCCCTTCCAAATGAACTAAAGTTAGGCTAACATTTGGAAGTATTGCTCTGTTGTTTGGTTCCAAAACTAGGACCTGGGAAAATAAGATAAGAAAAGATAAGATAAGATGAGATGAGATGAGATGAGATGAGATGAGATGAGATGAGATGAGATGAAATAAAATTAAATAAAAATAAAATAAAATAATAAATTTTATAGTTGTGTCTCATTAAACTTTCTAATATGATTTTCACAGACAGACTTAGGCTCCTGTTTTTCTCTAAACCCCTTATAAGGTCACAGCTTCAAAATATTTCTTGAACTTTATTTGGTGACAAATGGCACCTAAGTAATCCTTTTCTAAATGCCAAGATGTGAGGCTTTAATGCAGGCTGGTGGGAAGCAGACATAACCAGAGGCATGTCTGATTCCAAGACCAATGAGCGGCCTAGCATTGTCTTGGGCTGGATAGGAGTATTAGCTGAGAATGCACACAAACCTGGGGGTCGGGGAGTCACACACATACCAATCCGTAGTATCCCAGGACCAGCCTTTACTATGAACGTGGTAAGACACAGAAAATGCTTCAGAAAAGCTCGAAGTAAGGGGCTGGGTAAAGTTCCTCAATAAGGAGTGACTCTGACAGGATGTGTGAGGTACAAAGGCAACAGCTTACTTGCAAGAAGGAGAGCAAGATTTCTTGGTGCATCATGAGGGGCCAAGACTTACTCTAAAGCCCTGCCTTTAACATTGTAGCGGGCCCATTTTAAGAACAAAAACTACCGTCTGTGATCTCTCCCAAGCATCTATAGCCAGAGTAGAGAGTTAGATTCAAATTGAGGTTCAATCTGCCCTTGAAACCTGTTCCCTTGCTTAAGTTTGAGGAAGAATGAACTTCTTCCTCTTCATCTGTATCCCCAGCAGATGGGAAAGAAGGTAGCTACATTTAGCTTGTCAGAGGTTTAGCTTCCACTTAGCACTTGAAACACCAGACACCGACTGAAATTTTAAGTTGAAAAACAGAGAGAGAGAGAGAGAGAGAGAGAGAGAGAGAGAGAGAGGAGAGTCCAGTCTATCCTCACAATGCAATAATAACACAAAAACAAAATAAAATTGAACCCTTAATGACAATTGATGAGGAAGTTGGTAAGAACACATATGGCTGCAGTTCATATCTCTTTTTTGCTTCCCTACCCACTGACCATTTCTCTTAAAACTCTTTTCCATTTGGAGTTCAAGGGACCCTCGACTTCATTTTTGAGATTAAGCTTTCCAAAACTCTTGTTCTCTACGATGTGTATGTCCAACTTTAAACACATTTTCTTCTCTGTTTACTTTAGGAAGGGTAGCAATATAAGTTTCAAATCTATCTGCTTAGGGTAGCTGTGTGACAGTTTATGCCACTGGGAGTTGTGCATCCCTCAAAAGTTTTGCTGAGATGACACGTTTGTCATCTGCTAGGAATGTAAATCCTCAGGGATCCTGGGAGGATAGATTAATCCTCACCCTGCAGTGCAGCAGAATGGAAAAACAAAATAAAAACAATTGCAATCAGATAAAAGCACTCCGTGAGACTATACTAACTTGCTACAGAAGGGAAGACGCCAATCCCTGACCAAACTCCAAGTCTTCATTTCCCATAATCATTCACACCCATTGCTGCCTATATGGTCTGGTAACCAGTTCAAGCTTAGATTTACTGCCAAAGGGAAAGACAGTTCAGCTCAATATCTTGCAACATCCTCTGAGGAGAATCCTATGCAACACTCATTTCAGAAGCCCTAGGTGAATGCAAATGTATTTGTTAGGCGACCTAGCAACTACATACCTATGATAATTCAAAAACCACTCTCTGTAGCTTCTGGAAAGGAAGAGTTGGCTCACCCTCTCTATCAGCTGTGACTGATGGTGGGTGAGATCAGGTAAACATCTAGAGATACCATTCCTATAACCTAGTGGTATAAAACAAAAGATATAACAAATACACACTTTTTGACAATGGCCTTCATTAATACTTTGTCATAAGAGAGTTTTATCAACAGACTTTGTTATTGTGAAACTCCAAACATTAGTGGTGGCCCATCTACATGGGTTTCTTAGAACATCCCCTATGCTTTAGACAATCATATCCACCATCCCAATCATATCCATTGCCTCTCATTGAGACAATGCTTTCTAGGGGTGACAATTCAAGTGCACCAAAATATACAAGTGTCCAGAGGATCTGGTTACTATCTACATTTGCATAATTTCTGCCCACAGAATACCCCTGGACCTTCTCCAGTGTACTATATCCTCAGAAGCAATTGCTTGATTTGTCACAATAGCTGAGAGTGGTATATTCTAGACCTCCATCTCAGAGGAATGACAGAGTATATGAGTTCTTTTGAGATTGGTCCTTTTCGTGAAACATACGGTCTTTGAGATTGATCCATGTTGGTATGTGGATCTGTAACTCATTTTTATTTTTTGGATAGTATTCCATTGTGTGAATGTACCACAATAGTTTCTTTTTTTTTTTTTTTTATCTCCTGTTGATGGGTGTTTGGGTTGCTTCCAGCTTAGGCCTATTACTGAGAATAAGGCTGTTATGCACATGTTCATGCAAGTCTTCTTTTGTGAACACATGTTTCTATGTTTTTTTTTTAGCTAAACAGCTGAGAGTGAGGCTGCTCTGTCACATGGGAAGTGTGTGATATACTTTTCAGGAAACAGAGAGAGAGAGAGCACTTTCCAAAGTGCTGTTTGAACAAAGCAATGCATGAGCACTCCAGTCGTTCCGTGTCTTAGCCAATGTTTGGTACTGGCATTTTAAAATTATATTGAAGGGGCTGGGGAGATAGCTCCGAGGCACAAGTGCCTGCGTGGCAAGTGCAAGACCGTGAGTTTGAACCCCAGTTCCGCAAAAAAAAAATTGAAACCAGTCTAGGGCATCAGTGGGTGATGATATCTCCACATGAGGTGGGAATGAACTGACAAAAGTTGACACCATCTCAGGGGCTACTAAGAGTGAGTCCCAGAAGGAAGGGGCCTGTTCTCCACTAAGTGTCAGGGGAGCCCAGATTGCTAAAAGCATCAGGAGGCAAAGTATAAGGGCACTAGGACCCTCCCTGTCCATACAGTGTGGAGCATGCCTTTGGTTCTAACTGGCAGTAACATTTTCACTTCACAGACAGGTAAGCAGACATGACCCAAGCAGGGTAAGAAGACACAGGGTGCTGTGAACTATAATTATACAGAAAGGTGACATCCCCCAAATCCTTCAAATTCTTAATTGGATTCTCTTTTACAAGTAGTGGTCATTTTAAATTTTCTATTTTTCTCCTTAGCATTTCATTTTAGAGAAGAAATATTTGATCTAACCAAATAGCTACAATGTATATTCATTTGATTTCCAGTAACTTCTTTAAGCTGTGACAGTTCTCTCTTGGTATTCATGGGGGTTGGTTCCAGGACCCCCAAGATAGCAAAATCCAATGGTGCTTAAATTTCTTGTATCATATTTGCACAGGAAATCATCTCTAGATATTTATAAAAATTAACATAAAGATAATGTCACTTGTATGGGGATAGTTGTTATACTATATCCTTTAGGACAAAAAGACAAGAGTGTATACATGTTTAGTATGGGTGTAATTTTTTTCACCAAAAATTGCCAATCTATAATTGTTTGTGTGTACAAAACAGAATTGGGCTACAGATAATGAGGGGTGAATTTCTGTGGATGGAAATGTGGCAATTATTAATGTCATGCTATTCTGCATAGTGTTAAGCAGCATGGGGACAACAAGGCAGGGAAACAGTGTATGGCTGCTCTGGGACCATGTGGCCCTTCTTTCTAAGATGAACCCAAGTGCATGTTTAGTGGATAGTGGGTAGTTTAACATACACAATTATAATTTCTTCTGATTTCAGGAATAACATAAAAATAGCAATGCTCACTGATGACACATGTATAGTTTTTCTTTCTCTTCTGCCTTGGGGTGGTTTCCTATACCAAGTCCCTATACCAGATGTGACTCCACTTTAGAAAGGGTAAGACTGCAGCTTCTAGGTGACATGTGGGGCATAGGCACAGTGGTGTCATATTGTGTATATTGTGCACTTATAGGCAATTTTGACAGTCATTTGTAGGATATACAGAAAACCAATAGGCAGTGTTTACCTTCTTGGAGAGAAAAATGAAATGTTCAGTAGCCATGAGGTTCTGGTAGTGTGGCATGTATTTCCCAAGAGATCACCAGTTCCAGCACGGATACTAACAAAGACAGGGCAGGTGACTTTATCTGCTCATTATCATCTGAGCCCTGAGTTATGGGAAAATATATGGTGTCTCAGTTACTTTTCTCTCATTGCTGGGATAAAGTGTCCAACAGTATAATCAAGTAATGAAAGGCTTATTTAGCTTAAAGAGTTAGTGGAGCCTTCAGTCCATATTTGGTGGTTCCCAGGCAAAGTGGCACGTGGTAGAGGGCAGCCATTCATGTCAGTGGAAAACAGCAAAGAGCAAAGAGAGGGGCTGTAGCTGTGGCAGCAGAGGCAAACCCCTCTCCCCTCCTTACACTGTAATGCAGATTACCCACCACACAGCAGGTGTAACACTCACACCAATAATATCAGCAATGGACCATGAATTAATCACAAACTCTAGAAGCCACTCCATTGCTGCATGAGTCTTTGAGGGACAACTAGACACAAGCCAGAACAGATGGATACCTCATACTAGGCTTGTGCCAGTTATAGCACAAAGGTCCAGGTGACTATGTTAGGTACAGGTAAAGCTTCTCTTCCACTGGAATCCAGGGCCAGAATAGATGGTGCCACTCTCATTCTTTTGTGGTTGAATCAAACTTAGTGGTATAATCTGTGGGTCAGCCAGACCTCCAAAGTGGTACACAGAGGTGAACTGGCCTCCCTTCCTCCATAGATGGGGCTGAAAATGGGCTATCTCATCAAAACCTTGACAGATATACTGCTCAGGAAGGCATCTGCCAAAGGCAGAAGAGAGAGTTGGGCACATGCCTCTTGGAAGCCCAGGACCTGGAGGTTTATGGAGAAAGGCTGGACTGCGACATTCTTTTAAGACATTAATCCAGTAGGGCTACGATAACAAATTTCTGGGTGATTCAAACAATGGATATTTATTTCTTTAAAGAAGTGGAGAGTAAAGCATGAGATCAGGGAGTCAGCCTGGCCAGGTTCTGACAAAGTGTCTCTCCCTAGTTAAAAGATAGCCTCATCTCACTGTGTCCTCATGTGAGAAAAGATAGTGCCAGTAATTGCCCTTGTGTGTGTTCCTATAAGGGCCCTGACTCCATTCTGAACCCTTAATCCCAATGACCTCATCTAACTCTGATAATCCATACATGATCCCATTTCTTAATACCATCCCAAAGGTAGTCAATACTTCAACATTTGAATGTGGGGAGGGACATTCGCAGCCTATGATCCCAATTTTGCCATTTACTTGTTACTGAACTACCACATCTCAATTTTTTCTCTGCAACTTGGGCAAATATAATTACACATATGGTTTCCCTGAGGCTTAAATAAATTAAAAATGTAAACCGCTATACAAAGAACTGAGGAAGCATCAGACACATCCATTGTAACTAACCAGTTTCTTTTACATGATTGTCTATAATCACAAATCTTATTTAGATAGCAGAGAAGTGGTCAACAGCAATGGATAATGACTCCTGCATCTGTTTTGGAGGGAACAAGGTTCAAAAGATTCTAATCTCTTCCAACCTGGCAGGAGAACTCTTACCCACTGCCATCTTCAGGTAGAAGGGTTGAGCTACATGATGCAAAATTCCCAAATTGTGCTGTGAACAGGTTGCTTATTGGTTACAGCAGGCAGAAAGTGATAATAGTGCAAATGGAAAGCTAAAATCTTTCTTTATGCTCAAGTATAAGGACTGCTTGCTTGTACTAATGCTTATCATTACCTTCTATGTTTACTTTTTGTTTCTTGCCCTGTTGCGGTGCTGAGGATTGAACCCTGAGCCCCTTTCATGTAAGGTAAGTACTCTAGCCTTGAGTTACATACCCATCCCTACCTTCTATTTTTATTAATTGACTAAGATGAATCTCCTACTATCCAGATGTCACTCTATGATCATGAAGAATGGTCACCAAGAAATCTATACCCAAATAGAAAAGAAGAAATAAAGCAGGCTACAGTTGCTCATGAACAATGTTTTCCACATAGCTCACATCAGAAGACTTCACACAATGTCTACCTGAATTAAGGAAAGAGGGGCATTCTTCCAGACTGTATTCCAGAGCTGAGACTACACTGTGGGCTCAGGGGTGAGTAAGGTCTCATCTGTCATACAGACTCCACTGCTGTAATGAAACCAACCCTTGGACATCTGTGTATCTCATCCTTCTCATAAATACAAGGAGATTTCAGTCTGAAGACCATCAGGCTTTTCTGCAGACAGAAACCCCAGCTGAAGACACTCACCATCATCTCTGATCCTGATAGCGAGAACCAAAAACAGTCAGAGGCCAATCAAGCCCTCAGGGACTCAGTTTCCCCCTGTGAATGCAGGAGTAGCACCCACGTGCCAGGGATGTCATGCCTCAAATAGACTTAGCTGTGTTCACAGGCTCATGCGTTTCATTTACCCAAACACTGAGAAGCTCTGGAACTTAACGTTCAAAAGTAAGTACACTCCTTCCTCCTTGCTCAAGTTCTACCTTGCACTCTTTCCCTAAACATCTGGATAGTGCCTCATGCTAATCTTGAGACAGCTCTAACTGTAAAGTGACTTAGCTGGAACAAATGAGCTCAGTGGCTGAAGCCCAGTACCAGGCATCTGATTCCCAGCCAGCTGGCCACTGTCCATCCCTCAGCTGGCCTGCCCAAGGCAGAACAATCCAGGGACCCCTCCATGAGACGTTTTCCCCAATGTTTTCTTTAACTCTGACAACTGCAACTGAAATTTAGCAGCAGCTTGTAGTCCCCTAGGGATTTCTCTCTTTCTCTCTTTTTACTGTTCTTCCATGTTAAAGTTCATGTTTCTTTTTTAATATAAAAACATTTTGAGGAAAAAAAGAACTTAATAAAAATTTCATGATAACCCAGTGAAGACTGTAAAATACCCATCCTGGCTACCAAGCTAAGAAACTACAATACTGCTCCTGCTGGTAATGGAGTTCCCTGGGAGGGCACTTCCCTTGCATACAGGAGGTCCTGGGTTCTATCCTAGCACTGCAACACAGACAGACAGACAGACAGACAGACAGACAGACAGACAGACAGTTAGTTTCCTGCTTTTCAGATTCACTTTTCTTTCATGAAACAACTTCAAAGCAACAATCAACCTGTACTGTCTCTTTTCTGCCAGTAGTGAGTTCTCCTTATGTGTCACTTTGGGTTACTTAGGAGACACACAAAAGTGAAGGGAACATGTTCCCAAGTACCTCATCTGTGGGATCTGTGCACCCTTGGCAGAATGTGGCACTTGTTTGCCTAGCTCCTCCTCTGCATTCTCTTACACAGCTGTGGGCAGAGAGCACCTACCAGCAGACCCTGCCATAGCACTACACTCCCAAGAAGAGCACCTAGAAGAGCACAGACGTGGGCTGTTTGCCAAAATCCTCAGGTGTGCAGGACCTCATACAAAATGGAGCAGCTCCTCATGTGTACTTCAAAGCACCCCAGGTAACTTATAACCTAGGACAGTATAAATTCAATGTAAATATTTGTACTGTGTTGTTTAAGTAATAAGGATGAGGGGAAAATGTATATTGAGTATGGATATAATTTTTTGTTTCTGAATATTTTTGATTATCATATTTAGTTAATAATATGGATACAGAACCTGTGGATACAAAGGTTTGAATGTTTTTTTCTGACTGAATTTTTTAATGTATTAGAAGATAATAGAAGAATGTCTTCCCTTGATTACCTTTAAGAAAATACAAAAACAGCAAAAACTAATGAAGCAAAAGAGGAATTTGATGGCATTAAAATGGAAAACTTGCAAATGAAGGATATCATAAATAAAGAAAAAAAGTCATAGATTGAGAGATTTCCAGTGTGGATTCCATTCTGAATATACATTTGGGAGACTCATCCATGGACACAAGTACATACGTTCAGGTGTGTTTGCTACAATATTTTTGGAAATTACAAAGCAAAATAGCAGAAATCTTAAATACTTATTAATAAGAAAATAAATAAATTTTAGCATATTTACATAATGGAAAATAGCATTAAAATGAATAAGCTATGCTATTATTATAAACTTCAAAACAGTTAAAAAAAACCCAATGTTGGAAACAAGAACATATATGAAATTCTCTCTATATAGGAACTTAAAACCCTGAAAAATCAACACTGTGTATTGTTTATATTTTTACAGGCTTATACATACAGAATACATGTATGAAAATAGCCAACTTTAAAGTGATGGAGGGCTGGTAAGATGGTTCAGTGGTTTAAAGTACCCTCTTTGGAAAGCTTAGGCAACTGCAAGGACCAAAGTTTGATCCCTGGCACCACATACTGTGTCAGCCCCACGCCCAGGGCAGGCTGAGCCAACAACAACAACAGCAACAATAATAATAATAATAATGGAGTATTCCTGTCTCAAAGTGGGTGTGATAGGGAGGCAACTAGGGGGTTTCAGCAACATTATTCACACATATATTTTTAAAGTGATGTCAATATTGGAATGGGTTGTTACTTAACCCCTGTCTCTATGTCTCACATTTGTCCCAATTTTGATGAATTTATTCTTGGATACCAATCATGGCTCAGCGTTGCGAAGCCTAGCATGTTGCTGGTTTTGTGTTTGTTTTGGTGTGTGTGTGTGTGTGTGTGTGTGTGTGTGTAGCAACTCTGGCACTGGAGAATCTGGTTTTAGGGGAGAACCCAGCTGCTGCCGAGGTTGTCTGCGAGAGCGAGGGACAGTCTGTCTCTAGCAGCTCTTGGTCAGTACAGGAACAGAGATACAGCTATGGTAGAGCAGAGCAGAGCAGCAATGGTTCTAGGGAAAAGATCGCAGGGTGGGGTTTATTTTGAACAGGGGACACAAGTCAGGGCATCAGCTATGGCAGTATTATTTGGCTGAAGCCAAAAAGGAAGCCTTTTGAGTGGCCAAAGTGCATGTAGGAGCCTGGATCAGCAGCAGTACTGGCAGACAGAGATGGCAGAGTCCCTACAGATGGAAGAGGCAGTGACAGGGAGGAAGGGCCACAGGCTGTGAGGCTCAGAAATCCCAGCTTCCAGAGGCACTTGAGTGGTCCTGGTTTTGGACAATGGCCAAGGACAGGTTCATGTGGAGTTCCCAGTGAAGGTGGACCTGTGCAGTGCCCATGACAGTAGGGAAAGAGATTAGTCATCCCTTCATATCTGTGAGTGATACTCCCTAGTGGGTGTGGGAAACTGTGGGTGCACATATATGCTACATCATTTGCTATTTATATATAGGTTACATTTTAATTAACTCATAAATTTAGGCATAAGATCAATAAGAAATGGCAATGAAGTTGATTATAACATTTATACTACAATAAAGGTTGTATGAATATGGTCTCTTCCTCAGAAGGGTTAGGTCAGCACAAACAATGTGCTACCACAATAGTTGGTCTGATACCTAGGATGCTACTAAGTGAGTCGTGAGTGGGGCAGACAGTGTACACAGCCTAGATGTGCTGGGCACAGGGATGATTCACCTGTCATGTAGGATGAAGTAGGATGGTGGAAGATGTCATCACACTCCTCAGAACAGCATGCAATTGAAAACTTACAGATAGTTTATTTATGGAATTTTCCATTTATTATTTTTGAACTTCAGATAAGTGAAATCTTGGGAAACAAAACTATAGATAAAGAGAGACCACTGTATGGGTATTCTTGTGCTCACCAAGCCAGACACATTCTCAGTCTTGTCTATGAGTCAGCTCACTTCGTCCTCTCAATAGCCTAGAGGGAGGTACCACTGTGAGTACTATAGAGTTCCTTTGGCAATAAAGCTCAACTAGACTGGCTAGAACATGCCTACAGTCAGGATTTCACCTTGGAGCTCAACCTCACAGGAGACTTGACATAAACCTTAGAAACACAGAAGACTGTGAGGAAGAGAAGACTGTAAGAAAAAAAAGTTTGAGGCTGGAATCAGTGTGATAACAGTATTAGCAGGAGAGAAAGAAGGAGCAAACCTCAGTGAAGTCTTAGGGAGGAGGAAGACCTTGATAAGAGCTATATCTGGAAAGAGAAGGAAATTTCAAGGAAGATGACTGGAGAAGCTAGTGGTGGGTTCCCTGCAAAGTTATTTTTAGAAGGTTGAGACTGCACCATGATGACAGGGAAGTACAAGTGTAGGGTGAGTAGAACAGGACATAGAGTTAATAGAAGGAAAAAGGATCCTTATGAGCCTACAACAGCTGGCTGCAAGATCTTGTAGAAGATATAGATGCCAGTGACCAGGTCATGGAGGAGTACTTTGTGGTGAAGAGAGAGGTAGATGTGGAGAAGGGACCCCATAGGAGCTGAGGATACCTAAAGATTAATACAGAAGCATCCACAAAGTTAGAAAAATCCCCAGTGATGTGGCAAAAGTTATCAAGAAAGAGTGCGAAATCTGTGCACTGCTGTGACAAGGGAAGGCAGTAGGCACTAAGAGAAGATATGAACTACAAGAGAGATGGCTTGAGTAGCAGTGATCGCAGAGGAAGTCTGCAGACTTCATACCCTGTTTGCATTTGCACATGTGTAGTGCAATTCAGTGTAGAGAATGACTACCCGTGGCTGAAGTGAGAGACATGCTAGAACTTAGAGCATTAAAGCTCACTGACAAATGTTGATAACAAAACAGAACAGAAAACAGATGAAGAAACACTTTGGTGGCTTGAATGCTGAAGGGAAACATCCTATTTATACTCCATCAATGAACCCAATAAGAGAAAAAGGTTTACAGAGACAAAACACAGTATGGTGGCTGGGAAAAAAATCACAAGTAAAAAGATCAAGTTAATGAAATGTGGAAAAGTTTGCTAGAGGCAAAGGAAGGAGAAACCAGGAATAGTGATACATTTAATTCCAATGTTTTACTTCTGGAATGCAGTCCAGACTTCCTTCTATCTACCCACAATGCCCTTGACTTCATCAAGAAATCACCAAGCTATGTGTACATGTTTCTACTCCTGCTGGTAAACAATCTGATCTTGAATCAAAGCCTGTCTCTCTGCTACCTTTCTTTCAAGATGCAGCAGCAACTGGGGCTTGGAGGCTCCTAGATGACTTGGCACTGGCACAATCAATCCCTTCCATGTCCTGTTTGCACCTTTGCTCGCATTACAATCGTAATTCAGTGAAACATACACATATATGTGTTTAAGTGTGAAGGTTAACACCACTGATAGTAATATGAAATACTACATATGTGCAAGTGGGGTTAATTTACTGTCACTGTGGGATCCATAACTGTAATTTCCTGGCTTTGGTCTGTAATATTTTTCAGGCTCAATATGTTATTAACTTTTCCTTTAAACCAGATACCTGTCTTTTGGCTAGTATTTCCCATTGTATTAGCTTACATATTTCTAAGCAGAATATCATGTTGTAAAAGTCTGTTCACTTCCTCTCAACTCTCTGAGTCCATCTGTATATTTTACATCTAGCCTCCTGGGTCTTCACCTTTCTTGGCTCTGTAAATTTAATTAATGTACTTCTGACTTTCTTTACTAGGTCACTCAGGAAAATTTACATAAAACAGACCCACTCTTTATTCATCAGACCCTAATGGAAACACTTTAGCTGCATTTTCCTTTCCAATCTATTTCGATTTATTGTTTCCATATATCTTCTTGAGCCCTAAAATTCTTAGATATGATCAAATGGGAATCCTTTGAGTGATCTTTCTATGTATAGCTTTCTCCTTGTCACATTTCACATTCTAAATTTAGGTTAATATGTAGATAATATTTTATACCAGATGGTCCTTAATGAAAACATCCAAACTTTTTCTTAAAATTTTTGCCATCCTTTGAAGTATTTCTTTTGCTTTTATCAAACTGTTTACTCCTATTTCCGCATTAAATTGGAAAGCTGAGAACACTTTCAGAGAAAGGGAAGCAAAATAGAAATATTAGCATTTCCTCCAAAAACAACTTTGAGCTGTCGCTCAAAAGAATAAAAATAGTAAGCAAGAAACCTTAAACTAGTTGAGTGAATGATTGCTACTACTACTACTACACTTGAAATTTTGATTTGTATTTTATTTGCATATTCATTGCAAATATATATTTTGGTTTTCTCCATCCTTTTTTGCTTATACACATGATATTTAATGTCAAAGTTAGTGTTTTATTTATCTTCTTTGTGTTTGCTTTAAAATATATCCTTTATTTTTTTTAAAAAGTCTTTATTAGCTATTGCCAATTTCTTTGTTTTCTTTATTAATATTGTTATTTCTGTATTTGCCTCAGTAAAAGGTACCTTCTGCTATCTTGTTGGAAAATACTCCCCAAACATCACTCACAGTTGAAAATGCATCTTTGTCATTCTTCTTACTGAATTCCTTAATGGGCTCTAAATTGTCATGGAATCAATGGAAAAGAAAAATCTGCAAAAGAGGACTTCTAAATTCTATTCTTCCTAGAATCTGCACTTACATATTTGTCATTTTAAAGTTTATTTTAGACAATCATCACTGATGAACAAAACTCTTATCATGTCATCTATTTGTGTTCTTTAAATAATTTTATTAAACTGAGAACACTCACTGAAATGTACTGACCCATGTCATCTATCACGAGAAGTACAAGGTTTAGACTTATTCACCCTACAGAATACTGCTCAGAAACATTTAAGAAAGCAGAAAGCCATCTTGACTTTTCTTCTGAGTGCTTCCATGGGCTATATGTGGGCCACTGAGCAGACAGTCAAACTCTGTCCCATCCTTTGGACTTCTGACTTCTGTTAGTATCTCAGACAGTAAACCCAGGGGTAGACAAAACTACTCACGCAATTCCTAGACAAAAAGAATCCAGGACAATCAGAAATGGTCAGGAAGAAATATTAAATTGGAAAAAAGTGAACTTAATCTTAAAAAGAATTTTTCCAGGTGTACAATGAACCTTCCAACATTCTACAAACTATTTTTTGATGAATCACTATGGAATTAGTGAGAAGATGATGCTAATTCACAGGTTAGGACTTAAATGAACATTGGAGGGGCTGGGATGTTTTTCCTCCACTGACCTAAAGATGATGCTTTACTAGTTTCCTTTCAATTAAAGGACACCAGGAAACCATTCATTTTGAGTCCTAATATTCAGGTCCTCTGAGGCTTATTTCATGGAAGGTTCAGCAAGCCTTTCCCCATCTCTAGAATGAATCACTTCTGCAGATGCTCAGGCCTACAGCATTCTTGAATACTTGCTTATAATCCTCAACATCTGTTCTATGTCCAGCACTCACCAACATGGAAATCAGCAAAAACTGGCGTCAGATGAACAAATGCATACATAGGAGGTCGGCAGGGCCCGTGATTTCAGCTGAACACGCCATGTGTAAGCGAGGCTGCAGCACAAACCTGGAGGAAGCACCTGCTTAGAACTTCTCCAGAGGAAATGTGTGTTGACTGAGGTAGACAACAGTACTTCAGATTCCAGCACTCCAGGTACTTGGGGGTAGCATGTGCACCAACTTTCTGGGTTGATGCTAACATGCAGTTTTACAGTCTTTGTTTTAGCCTTATTCCTTTTTTATGATGTGGAAAGTTGCATGGGACCGACAGCTTTAATCTCCACCAACGTTCCATGATATCTTTGTAGGAGTTAAGCTTAATTTATGCATCACGAAAAAGTAAAAATAGAGTGTGATTAATATAATGCTTTTTTTATTTGAGGAGAATTATTTGACCCAAAGTAAAAATGCATGGAAACTTTTTCTTAGTTGATATTTTTGTATATATTAACCTATTCAAATACTATATGAGTACTCTGAACTGATTACAGATTCATACATATGAACACAACATTCTGGCCTCTAAGTTGAACTCATGATTTTATTTGAATTTTAGAATATTGTTTTGAAGTATTTCATTTTTAATGAATATTTAATTAATTTTCTGAATATTGTTTAATTATACTTTTTGTTTTATGATTCATACTGTATCTCTGACTGACAATCTACTTTTAAGACATGGTATGATATTTCCTTCTAGTATTAGACACTTTAAAAAGAATATATATATATACACATATATACATATACACAAGAGAGTTAGGATAGATATACAGCAACTTTCTCTTGGTTTACTGAGAATAAAAGCTTGTACTAATATTATTTAGACAGGATATCAGGTCTGCATCTTGTCCTCTGAATAACTACTATGAAGACAACAATATGCATGGTATTAATTATTGTAACCATCCTACTAACTTGTTTTGAAACTGTTTCATTGCTATTTTATATTTTTCCTCATTAAAATGAATAAAAATGAATAAATTTTAAAAGGCAAAAATGCATCACTATATCAGTACTTATGCTACAATAGTGAACCATGTCTACTTAGTCAACAGCCCCTTTGAGAACGTGACCAAACTCATTCAAGCTTGGTATCAGTGAGGAGTTTGTTTGCTAGATCGCTTTGTTCTAGATCTATCTAATAACCACAGGCAAGTATGAAACAAAAAATAAGGAGGTATAATGTAACATGAAATATCAGAAAGATATATCATTTAGATAGGATTATAATTTAATATGGTGACTTTGATGGTTAAGTAACTTAATCTGTAAATGGTCTGTTTTATCCTTGTTCAGTAGTGATTGAGTATTCAGTAAGTTAGTAGAGTATGTGGCACTTAAATGGCAGCTGGGATTTTTAGTGTAGTCTTATAAACCTGGCCAAGTCTAACCCCTTGACAATGGCATTAATCCTTGATTGTTCAGGGCTCCACTACTGACCTTTCATTGCAAATAGCCTGCACTCGAGCCATGCTGAACTGCTAGAATTTCTTCCAAGCTCCGTGTTCTTTTTTTTTTTTTTTTTTTGCCTCTGCTCACCTTGTTCCTTGCTTGGTTCACAGCGCCCCACTCCCACAGTGTTATGACTTTGTGAATTCTCCCTCCTTTCAGATTCAGTTCAAATACATCAACTCTGCTTCTTCAGCAAACCATGCTTTCTCTCCTGCACTGCTGTACGATGGTGACAGTTCTACAGTTTCCATCTCTTGCCTGATGACTCCTTGTCAGGAACAGCAATCCCCATTTCCTTCCCTTTGATTAGAACACACAGGGCCCTACAGCAATAGTGTTATCCTCCATTTGATCAAGGAAGACAGTTTAGTTGAGACAGTCAGTCTTTCTAAGGTCATACTGCTGTCTAGGGATAAGAACCACCAGCAGGATTCACATTCCTGACCTTTACAAGGTAGGCCTTCTCACTGTGCCCTGTGGTTCTGAGTGGTGTTCCATGCCAGGCTTGCTTATTTTTCCTCACTGGACTCACAGACTCATGGTTGGTATATATTCTCCAGGTCCCTGTACCCACAGAGTACATTACATCACAGGCAAAGCCCAATGGTTTCACTGGAGACCATGGACATAGAACTGTTTTCTATATATGTTATCCATATATACTAAAACTTTCATGCAACCTGATTTTGGGGGGCACACACAACTAAAAATGAAGCTGAAGTCCCAGAATATAAGCACCAGCCAGGTTCAATAGTAGTTTTTGGTTGGATTTTCAAGTTGGCTTTATGTAAAGCTTCCTTGTTAGGTGGTTTGTAGAAGGAAGGTCTTGTTCCTGAGTTTATGTTAAGCTGACTGGCAAGTATATACACTCCACGGAGGCCTGAGCATGCCCACTATCAGGCCAGACAGCCCTGGCCCCAGGAGATACAACCCTTTGTCCTTGGGTCTTATCGTGACCATACTCCTGCAAATAAATTCCCTCTGGAAATCTGACTCTGAGTTCTATCTACAGCTTTCTTTTTTTTTTTGTCTTTTTGAGACAGGGTCTCACTATGCAGTTCAGGCTGGCCTTGAGCTCACTTTTATAGCCCAGGCTGATCTCGAACTCACACTGATCCTCCTGCCTCAGCCTCCCAAGTGCTGGAATTACAGGCGTGCACCACCACGCCCGGCCTACAGCTTTCTATAACCAAATGCAGGGCATGATTCCTTGTCACACTGCCTGCTAGGCAATCTAGTCACATGTATGGCACTCCACCTACCTCAGCCTGTGTGTGCAGTCTGTCTCATTCTCTTGCAGGCCACTTTAGACTGGGCTTGTACCTGGCAGTGAATTTGGGCTTGCCATATTGTTTTGGGAAGGTCAAGTGCACAACCATCCCTATCCTGCTTGGTCCATTGACTGCAGCTGATTGGTTTTGCTTATGTACTTGGACAACCATAGTCACAACAGCCATTTAAGGAAAACTCATCCTGACACAAGCATCAAACAGGAATTTGAAAAACAAAAAACAAAAAACAAAAAAACTGCAGTAACAGAGAGATCCTATGATATGAGTACAGTTCCTAACACTGTGATCTCTGTTTCTCTGCAGGTGACATCATAGGCTTTCAAGAGATTAGTAACCCATCTAAAGCCAAGGAAATAAGAAGTCCATCTGGGGAATCCTGTACCCGGAGCTACTTGCTTATTCAGCCTGTGAGGCAAAGACCATCATTGAAAAGTAGAACGGGAATCCAAGAACACGACTGCTAAACTAGGCAGGAAAAGTGAGGTGGGCAGTTCGACAGGCACTGCCACGTGATCTGGTATCGGCAGCAGAAGCTGAGCGAACAAAAGTGGGAGTACAAGTTCAGGTTCAGCTCACAGAGACATGCGGGCATGGCAAGCCTAAATAATATGAAAAGTGAAATTTGGAGGGAGGTATTAACATGGTTCCTTTCAGTTCTAAACCCCATGACTGACTTCCCCAGCAGGCTTTGAGCAACCAAAACACCCAAGACAAATCCCAGAAGCATACCTAATTGAATAATCCAGATTATGTTTGCTGGGGTTTTTGAAGCACCAAAACAGTTCCTTTATACACTTACTTTGGCTCCCCTGCAGTTTTGATTAAGCCTCCCAAGGCTCACACGTGTATGAAAATTAGGTGGAAGAGAAACCTGCAGCCTTTGATGCCAATGACCACAAGGCACAAGTATTCTGGCTTGATCTTTCTGAGAGCAGCCGTAGCGGATGCTCAGCACTGACCCAGAGGGGAAATCTGCTGTTTATTTTTCTTCACGGAGAGGGGACAGTGATTACCGAAGTGAAGAAGAGGTTTCTTTCTGTGGGAAACAGACAAAATACGCACGAGGGAATTCCCCAGCGAACACTCCTTGGAGTTGTCTCTTTGACCAGTTTCAGGAAACTAGGAGTAGGCGCCCCTTTTCAGTGACCACGCCAGAGACCTTTTTCCTTTCCGCTCCTCTCTGACATCTGTATTCAGCATGACATCTTCTCAGCCAGCTGAGTCAATACATTTAGAGCTACTTTTGTCTTACTTTGGGGGGAATGAAGTCATGTCAGGTTTACTACTGCAGATAAGTTTATTAAAGACCCCCAAACCTCAGCTTTCTGGCTCTCAGTTTTTCTTAGGTGTCACTGCACTTCTTCGCAAGTATCACTTCCTCTGGGATTGGCAGTGAACTTTTGGGATGCTGCTCTCAAGCACAGCTTTTTCTAATTGACTTCAGCTGGGTTCTGGCATTTTGAATAAGTTGCTAAATTCTTCCCCAGCCTCCAGAGCATGCAGAACACCAGCAGCCCCAGCCCACCCATCTGTGTAACATGCCTATCAGACAGGACTAGCATGCTCCACTTACTCCTCGAGTGTGTTACATTCTAGTTCAGGAGGGAAAACACACACAAATTCTGCATGGCACTGGGCATGGGCTACAATGAGGACAAAGCAATGTCTGGTGGAGAGTAAGGTAGGCAGATTGGGGACAAATCAAAAGATACATTACAATGGGCTATCAGAGGAACTTTTAAGGAACAAGCAGTATCTCAGTATAAAAAGAGCAATGAGGAGGAACTAACTCTGTTAGCCAGCAAGGTGTGTAGGTAGCAAAGATAACTAGTTCCTTTAGGGTCACCATGCTGCATAGAAAGAAACTATGAGGGGGAAGCAGGGAAGATCAGCTCCTGTCAGACCGTGAAAACTTCAGACACATGGCTCTCTGCCATGTGTCAGTCTGCTTTGGAGCCAGCTGGGTATGGATTGAAACCTCCAGTAACTGTGAGCTAAATAAACCTTTCCTTCCTTCATTTTAGGTATTGGGTATGTGTCTCAGCAACAAGAAGAGTAACTAAGACAACAGGACATTCTGTTATTGAAACACCACTTCTGATCATGAGGGATTAATAATAATAATTAATAATAATGTTACTTTATGGTACTGGGGAATCAAACTTGGGACCTTGCACTTCCCAGGCAGGGGTTTGAAGCCACTAAGCTACATTTCCAGTTCCCAAAATAATTATTCTGAATAGTCATTTTGTTTGATCTTAAAATGCTAGCCTTTAAGTGCTGGCCTTCAACTTTGTGCAAAGTTATTACACAAGGAAATAGTTTTTAAATGTTTAAGGGGCCAGTTGAGGTCTTTTAAAAATTTATTTGGTACAGATATTGCTATGCAGCTTGGACTCATGGTGATCCTCCTGTGTTCAGCCTCCTCAGAGCTGGAATTACAAGTGTGTGCCACCATGCCTGGTCTCAGTGGCTGGCTCAGCATGCTTAGGATCAGGGCTGGAGTGGCATGTGGTGTTGAGCTTGCCTTAAAACAATGACTACAAGGTCAATGTCAAGTATGGAAAGAGGGCAGAGAAAAATTTCCTAGTGATATTCATTTAACATGGAAAAACTGAACAAGTACTTTGTCTATGTTCTTCAGTGACAGAAATGATGAAATGACATAACATTGAATAAACTGAAAGGAACCTAGTGTCTGTCACTCAAAATGGGGTCTTTAAGAGTATGTGGTAGCTCACTCTTTTCTTCCTCCTTAGAGCAGTTGCCAAGGTCTTCATCCCTCAGCCATCTGCTCTGGGAACCTACTGTCATGGAGGTTGCCCCGTCTGCCAGTCTGCAGCCACTTTCCAGCTGGCAGATAAAAAAAAGTGAGTGTGCAGAACTCTTTACTTGTTTTCTCTGAGTTTTCAAATGATAACATTTCCATTTGGAGGAAATAGTCTAACTTTTTATTTGTTTTCAAACTTCATGATTATTAAAAATGCTGTAATAAAGGCAAAATATTTTTTAAAAAAGAATGCAGTGGTACCAAATGGGGGTGTCCTGCTCTCAAAGCTGTCTCCATTAGTGTAAAATATGTAAAGCAAAAGAAGATAAGTGGTGAAACTATCAAGCTAGGCCAAGCACAGTTTTGGAGGTAGTGATCCCTCTTTTATCTGGGCCTCTGCCTTCCTCTGCAGAAGAAGACGGCCTGAGGAAGGACCGTAAGTGTTGTTTTGGAAAGAACAGTGAGCTGTGTTATTTGCAAAGAATGAGAGCACATCTACTGAACATTCAGAGTGCCAGCATATTTTTTTGAAGGTTCATATTTATTTGTCTGGATACATCATCAACCTCTGCGGATTTACATATCTTTAATGTAATGTAAAGAACTAATAACCAGTGAGTGGCTTAGATAAGTCCTTATGAATATTTACAGCCTTTAAATCTCTGCCCGTGGAGCTACATATTTCTCAACAGAGCAGAATGCATCCTGCTATTCCTTTTCAAACTGTCAACCCTGTGACCAGAGAAACTAACTGGCAACACAACAGCAACAAAATAAAGCTCAGAATGCTGACATAGACAGCTACTGGCTTATTTTGAATTTGGGATGACTCAAAGCTGCCTAAAAGTCAAACCTGATTATTTAAGAGATGAAGCAAACAATCCTAAGCTCATTCTTAAGATGAAGAAGCCATTAACTTTTGCTCAACAAAGCCAATGAAGTAGAGGTGCCCTTATCCAAAAAGGCCTGGGAACAGAACATTTCAGAGGTTGGATTTTTTTTTTCTAATTTTAAAATACTGGGGCCATGGAGATAGTTCAGTGTAATAAGTGCTTGTCTGGCAAAAGCAAGGTCCTGAGTTCAATCCCTGGCACAAATAAATAAATAAATAAATAAATAAATAA
>PVJA010009140.1:0-19673 GCA_004027025.1 Myocastor coypus | reverse complement strand
ATATATGTATGTACATATGTATGCATTTCTTAACCTTAGCAGTTGAGCCTATGGTCTCCTAAATGTTAAACATGCTCTCTATCACAGAGCTATATCCCAGGTTCCTAATTTTTTATTTTGCTTTCTAGTATATTGAGCAAACTAAAGAGGTAAAATGATGGCATGAGAGTTCCTGTGCTCAGGGACCAGCCTTGTAATAACATGGGCAGGGCAATGCTAACCCAACACACAGTACTTGCATCAAAACAAATTGCTCAGCAAGCAAGCCTCTCTTTCCCTTTTATCCATCCAGGTTACAAGCCTTTTGGGCAGTGCCTCCTACGCCCACGGCTGATTTTTGATACATATTTTATCACAACATATGTTTTGGCTCTCAGTCCGTGAGGCTTTCCATCCATGAGGCCTGAGATGGGAACTGATGAGCACAGATACGTGCTTCTTGCCAAATCTCCCCTTTTGGGAGAGCCCAAAGGCCCATGTATGGTGTCTGGACACAGCCAGGCACAGTAGAGGTGGCCTGATAACTCTAAGAGCAAGCCAAAAGAAGAGTGCAAGAAAATCATTAACCTCTTCTATGCTCTCTAAAGGGCCTCAATAATCACCTATTTATAACCTCTAAGCACTTGGTGGCCTTCTGTAGAGGGAACAGGCAGCTGCCCACAGGAAACCAACTGCCCTGCCCACTTGCTAGAAACAGATGTTCCTTTCTGTCATCACTGTGAATAGCTACAATGCTATAAAGTAACCGCTGTCAACTTCCTTCTATTTGTGGTTCATCAAAATTTCAGGATCTAAAGAGGTCATCATCTTGTCACTGACCAGGGCTCATGTTTGAAACAATGTTCCAGCAAGTTTTATTCTTCTAAGAGCATCCTTTTGTTCTAAATGCCTAGAAATTGGCATGGGCCCCTGTGCAGGCTCACTCAAATCACGTAACTTGGAATGTTATTTTGGAACTGCCAGGTTTACTGAAACGAACAAAATAAAACTACATGGTAGCTAGTAGACCAGTAGACCCATGGTTTAAATTTGAGAGTGGGGTTGAATTCTTACTGATGGCGTATCAACCAAGTGACCTAACATTTCAGAGACTTAGATGTGGAGGTTACTAATACAGGTAGAGGTGGAAAGCAGAAGAGTGTGGATAAGACCATTTAGGAAAAGTGAGCTAATCTTAGGCAGAGGGATAGCTGCACTACAGAAAGACTCCTAGGAGAAGGGTTTTAAACATGAAAAGAAAAAAAAGTAGCATGTTTAACATAAAGTCACAGATTGCTAAGAAAAAGAAATTCTGCCACTGAAATGGAGAGGTAGGTGGAGACCTGGGGAAGACTCATTGCAGAGATGGGGTGATGGCAAAAGCCAGGTTCAGGGATGGGTGTGAGAGCAGTGACTAAGCCAGGGGACCGCTCCTCAGAAGTGAGGCTGGGCTAGAGAAGGTCAGAACACAGAGCTCTGGCTCCTCTCATGGCCCTCTGCTAACTCAGGCAGCACTGCGCTCCTGACGTCAATGTCATTTCTACAGTGTACGATATATGCTGTGTAACTGCATGCTGTTTTTAAATGTTACCAGGATAAATTTGTTAAAGAATTATTTCTGTATACATTAACTAGTGATTATTCCTGAAATGATACTTATTTGAGCTCTAGTTAAATGATTGATTATGTATGACCTTATACAAATAAACCAGATACTTGTTAAAACACATACCTAAGTATTCAAATTAAAACATTCTAAAACCAAAATTTAAAATATAGAAGGAAGGTTGTACACAAGATAATATCACAGTGACGGTCAGATAAAGCTATATTGTTTAAAACTAGTCCCTGATCCAGTAAACCGTAAGTATGAATAATCAACCCCTAGCATGGAGCTTGCCAGAAGCCAGGTACTCACTAGGTGTTGGGGGAAGTACATGTTAGGACATTTCTCTACTTGTGTCAGACCTCTGAGTCAAACCTGTCATTGTAGCAGGTTGGGTACAAGATGTTCTGGGCAAAGGAAGCTGACCTCACACAGTTGACTACCTTTTGTGAATCCATATAAAGACATCTCTGTTCCCATGAGACAGACTACTGAGACCAACTATCACTACCTTTGTTGTATACACCATCACATCAAACACACAGTCTGCCCTTTCTGTCCATGATGAGTTGCTCATCCATGGATTCAGCCACCTGTGAAGCAAATGTATCTGTTTAAAACTCTATTGGTACTTAATGGGTTCATACTTCTTGTCATTATTCCCTAAATAATACAGTGTAACAGTTACTGTTACTTGCTTGGTGTGTACACTGTACTTGATATAAGCAATCTTGGAATGACTAAAGTGTCAGAGACAATGTACATAGGTTTAGGCAAGTATTATGCCATTTTGTACAAAAGAACTGAACATCCATAGATTTTGTTATCTATAGGGGTACTGGAATCAATTTCCCACAGATACTGGGGGATATATATGTGTGTATTGAGAGTGTGCACATATATACATATATATGTATATATTTTATATACATGTACATATACATACATATACAAAAATAGCATTCAACAAATAAAGTTTAAAAATACCTAGCAGTAGTTAGATATTATGATGAGCAACAACTCAAATCTCAAAAATTCACTCTTAAAAATAATCAGAAGCAAAGGTAAGTCAAATAGCTCAGCAGATTAAAGTGCCTGCAAGGAAAAAAAAAAAAAAAAAAAAAAGTGCCTGCAAGGGCTGGGGACATAGCTCAGCGGTGCAAGTGCTTGCCTGGCAAGCTCAAGGTCCTGAGTTCAATCCCTGGTTTTAAAAAATAAAAAATTAAAGCACCTGAAAGCAGGCACAGGGGCCAGGGCCTCCATCCCTGGGCCTGCCATGTTGGCCTCGCCCATGGGGCACACTGAGAAGGTGACTGAGATTGGGCATGGTGGCACGCATCTGTAATCCCAGCTCTTGGGAGACTATATACAGGTGGATCACTATGAGTCCAATCTAGTACTGAGACCCTGAACACCCTGTAGACCCTCCACTAAAATACAAAAAACCAGAAGCTTTTCCTACTCTCATTTACTCTTGGCTCAGGTTTTGAGAATAAGGAATCAAAGGTAAAGGGGACAGGTCAGTTGCCATGTGTGTGCTTTAGCTGAGACCTTGTTTATGTTCTTTCCAGGTGAACATGTGTCATTTTCCCTTACTTACCAGTCTTACCTATAGGCTTCCCTGAACTTTTCCAGTAAAAGTGACAATATCTAAGGTTAAAAAAAAAATTAAAAGTACAAATGGTTTCATAACTGGAAAAATAGGCCTTCTTTTAGATGTGAATTCCATTTACTATCTAGGCAGAATTTAGTTTAGAATTTTAAAAAAGTTTATCATGATATTGCTTTGCTTTGTGTTCTAACATGTTAAATGTTCAATGTTTCATGCAATGGACTTATTGACTTTAATTTTTTTTAAATGTATTTAGTACAGGGTCTTCTGGGTCTCACTACACAGATCAGACTCGTAGTGATCCTTCTTTATTCAAGCTTCTCTAGTGCTGAGATTACAGACATGTGCCACCACGCCCAGCCCTGAGGGTGGGGCTGGCACATAGTTATTGACTTTTAAGGAGTCATATAAATTAGTAGCCCTGACAATGAGAACAGCATTTTAAATTTAAATTTCTCTGTCTCTGTCTCTGTCTCTGTCTCTGTGCCTCTGTCTCTGTCTCTGTCTCTGTCTCTGTCTCTGTGTCTCTGTCTCTGTCTCTGTGTCTCTGTCTCTGTCTCTCTCTCTATCATTTTCTAATAATATAGCAGTCTCCTAACACCACAATACAAGAGGGTTAAAAAGGAAATGAAATGGCATGGTGTTTGCATAGAACCTACGTACAGTCTCCAAGGGTTTCTGGGACAGAGAGACGATATGTACACCCACATTCCCTCATGGTGCGGGGCACTACAGCTTCTACGAGTCAGAGTTTGGTTTTCTTAGTAAGCTATTGCAATATTTTACCTCATGAATTCCTACTCACTCCCTTCTGAAGGTGCACCCCCTTTGGAATGAAGTGTTTCGATGTCCTAATCTCAGAGGCTCTCACTATGCTTTTCACTTTTCAGTTTGCTTTGCTGCCGCTTGGGTTCTTGGTTGGAGAAAGCACCATCTGTGAGGAGAGGCCTGGTGCAGACACCAGCGCAGAGCTGTAGCCAGAGTGTTTTGGTTTGCTTGCTTCCTGTTATGGTTGTCTCTGTCTCCCACTTCAGGAAATGATGTACTTCCTGAAAAAAGCTTCCATCTCTGGCCAGTGCACATCTAGGATCTTCAACTATTCTGTTTTTAGCTGAATGTTTTGAAAAAGCTTCCGTCAGGCTGCTGCAACAATGTATCTAGCGCAGCCCTTATCTGGCAGTTCCTTCAAGTCCATTTAAGTGGCTTGGCTAGGATTTCCACTTCATAAAACTGTGTTTGCTGAATCTGCAGGCGCACATCCGTCTACAGATAATTAGTCCCTTCAAAAACTGCCTTCTCTTATTTTTCCCTCATCATCTTTCTGAGGGGCCTTCATTGGTCAATGAATAAAAATGTATTGTTTGGTATTGTAATATTTTAGAATTAAATAAGGTTTCTTATTATTCTGTTTCTATTACAGTCCATAGCTATGCTACATCTTTTAACATTGTAAGATAATATGAAGAAACTCTTGTTATATTTAATAGAAAAAAACGAAAGCATGTCTTTTCTTTCTCTTCTTTTTTAGAAATGAGGATCAAACCTGGGCCTCATATATGCTGGGCAATTGCTCTACCATTGCACTGTGTTTCCAAGCATCATACTTATGTCTTCTTGTTAAAAATTTGTTAGTACAATGAAAACAATTCTAGTTTTAAACTTCATCAAGTTATCTTATAGCACATTATTTATGTCAACATTAGTGATTATCTCTGAAGTTCTATGCCATGTGAGTTTTAATTAGTAAAGCTACCCGTTGACTATGTATGTTGTGTGGAAAAGTACAAAAGGTGGGTCTCAAATCAGACTTTGGGACTAAATCTTTGTATTTTATAGCCAAGCAACTCTGTGACGCTGTGTGAATTACTTAATCTCTCTCTCTCTCTCTCTCTCTCTCTCTCTCTCTCTCTCTCTCTCTCTCTCTCTCTCCCTCCCTCCCTCCCTCCCTCCCTCAAGCAGGACCTTGCACTTGCCAGTCAGGCACTTGTGCCACAGAGCTATCTCTCCAGTCCTTACTTAATCTCTTTTATTTCTTCATAAAGTACAGATACTAAAAATAGGCACTTTTTGGGTTACTGTCAGGAGCAGATATGATCAACATAAAACAATCAGTATAATATTTGGCTTAAACAAAGTACTCAGTTATCTGATCCACAGAAGCAAGTTAAAATTATTTCCCAGCAGACTTATAAAATATTTTTAAAATTTCTTTTCCTTAGTATTTGGCTCTAGGGATGGAATCCAGGGCCTTTGTGTGGTAAGCATGCACCCTACTGCTGAGCTATGTTCCTGCCTTACAAAGTATTTAAAAGAATTAAGAGAAACAAGAAAATGATAGTAGGGTCATTTTTCTTGATGTTTAGGATTAACTTTGCTAAGTTTTTCATGATCACATCCAGGACAGACAGAGGAGACCAACTGAGTTCAAAGCCACTAAGGTTCTTTCTACCTGCAGAGTTTGGCCCCAGGCATGTGTGCCCAGCTCCAGCTCCTCAGAAGCTGTTTAATACATTAAGGGGTCAAAAGAAGTGAGGTTGAGGACCTTAGAGTGACAGCCATTGGACTGATGGCAAAGATACCAGTGTTAGGGGAAAAAAAGGAAAGAACTATAGATACTGGGTACTGTCTAGAATTCAGTTAATGTTCAATATATGATTTTGGAATTCAAGTCTAAAATAATCTAATAAAAAGGTATATCAAATATGTGGGGGCTGGAGATGTAGCTCAGGGGTAGAGTGCCCACCCAGCTGAGGTTTAAAACAGCTTTGGGAATCTAAGCAGCAAAACAAGAACGACTATGAGCTGGAGAGGAGGTGGGTTCTGGCCTGGGACAGTAAGCTATTTAGGCACCTTTTCAATGTCCTCAGGTGGAGACAGAGGCTTCGAACCTTCTTCTCTAAGGTTGCCTCCACTTTGTTGGGCCAATGTGCCTCAGTCACTGAATCTGCTGGTGCAAGGGAAGCTGCAACCTTGTTTCTGTTCAGGACAATCTGGCATTTTGCAGCGGTCTAGGGAAGCCAGCGGAGCGGGGCAGAGTTAGTTCTTAAGAATGACAGCAGCTGTGAAAGTGGGAGCAGCTAGAAGCCAGCACCAGGAGCACACCTCTGTGGTGACAGCTTTTTCTTTCAGGAACATCTCCTCCCAGAGAGAACAAGAGGACTTAGGAAGCATGGGGTGGTGACCTGGCCTCCCAACTTGGGCCTGCTGTGCTCTGCCCCAGCAACATCAGCTACATGGCCCAAGGTTGGTTCCGAGGGACTTTGGGGAACGGGGCCAGAGAGCCAGCAGGGAGGCTTTTCAGAGGCATGTTCAGGATGAGTAATGTGAACACTGCTCACATCATTTTTCCTTCTTTCTTTCATATTGTTACTTATTAAATCAATGTGCCCACTTCTCTTTCTGTATTTCATATGACACCCAGTTGGTAGAAAATATTTTTAAAACTAAGCCAGAGCTGATAAATAGCACTGGCTTAATGTTAATAGAGGAAAAGGCTTGGGACTGAACCAAAGTAAGGGTTTAAGTAAATAATTACACAGAATCCATGATTTTTATAAAGAAAAAAATCTCATGGAAGTGTTTCATGTTTTTGTTTTAACACAATGATAGATGAAGCATGTGAGCTGGTAGAGAATAACATAATTTCACTCTTGGAAGGAAATCTCAGTGCTCGTTTCAATTCACTAAATATTTATGAAACCTTACTTTATGCTAGGTGATGTGGGTGTAGAAGCAAGAACGATGAGTTTCTTGTTTTTAAGCAGCAACAACCTGTTCTACATTTGCCCATTTTTTGCTATGGAGTGTGTTCTGCACGTTCCCTACAGGACCAGCTCATGCAGGCCAGGACTTCTGGAAGCTTCCCCACTGGGTCCTGCCAGTGGGAGGCTCGGGGCAGAGATTAGAGGGAGGTGAGAGGGGAGAGGCCAGGATTGTTCTGCCTGTGCCTTGAGGACTCGGGAAGTGGCCACAGCTTACTCTTGGTTCTCTCTCCTGCAGACAGGTCCCCTAGGGCTCCACCTCTGTGAGGTGACCCAGCTTTGGGCTCTGATAACATTGTCCTTGCCTTCATCCTTTCTGCTGCCCATTCATCTCTGGGTTCCCCATCAGTCCCATCTATCACCTCTGGAGTTATAATTTCTTGGATTAAAAGCCAATATTTTGAGTAACCAGCTTGACTTCTGTGTCTCTGACTAAACCCAGACTTATTTTATATATCTGCATCCCTGACAATATAGTATGATAGTTGCTTCTGCAGAAGCTTGAACAAAATATTTGAGATTTATATCTACAGCCGGGGACAGAGAGAATTCCAATTTAGCTGGGAAATCTGGAGACGATCCCAGGCAGGAAGTGGCACTTTGCATGTTGAAAACTTGACAAATGATGAAGGCTGGTGCTCGAACAGTGAGCTGACTCTCAGCAGGTGAGGCAGGAGGAGGAAGGGGATTCCATGCAGGGCTGCTCCATACATCTTGCTCAGCACCCTGCCTGCCAGCGCAGGTGAAGTGAAAGCACAGGGGAAGGCAAGCGAGTGGCTCCTGGGAGAGGTTGTACACTGTAAGGTGAGGAGTCAGGCCAAAGAGATTCTGGCACAGGGCTTTTCAAGAGTGACTGATCTATGTGAGCAGGTGCCGATGGAGCTAGAAGCAGCATGGGAATACTGGTGAAGTGAGGGATTGTGGGTCTGCAAGACACACTGGTAAAAGAAAGGAGAGAAATGGAAACAGGAATGACAAGAACAAGTTCAAGAACCCAGGTTTGATCCCGCATACCACATGCTGTGCCAGCCTCAGAAGCCATGCTGGCCACCAAGACTGGGTGTGGTAGTATGACTCCATACGAGGAGTTACAAATGCATAGGTTGTAGATAATGATTGTGTTTTTTAAAAATTCATTATTTATTTGGTATAGGGTCTTGCTGCACAGCTCAGACTCAGAATGATCCTCCTGTTTTAGCCTCTCCAGCACTGGGGTTACAGGCGTGCACCACCACACCCAGTTTTGGTAGCCAGCATTGTTTCTGAGGCTGCCATGGCATGTGGTACTGGGGATCGAATCTGGGTCCTTGAGCTTGTAAAACAACTCTTAGACTACTGAGCTATCTCCCCAGCCTTGAATTTGATTTTGGAGTATATTGAATCTTACGTGACCATGTGAACACATAGCTGGAAAATATGAAAGGATTTTAGAGATGCAAGTCCAGTACTCATAAAATGTAATAGGTCAGAGGTAGATACCTATATTGAGTACATATACAGACAGACAGACAGACAGACAGACAAAGACACAGTGGATAGTCAAAGCTCAAGACTGAAAGAGATAGCCTTAAGAAAGGACAACTCACGTAGCACTGAACTCTAAGAAACAACAAATTCACAATGAGGACTAGGAGAGAAGAGCCCAAAAATGAGACAGGAAGAGATGAACAGGAAGAAACTACAAAGAAATAACTTGTCTGCCTGCAGAGAAGTTTCAAGAAGTAGAAGGTAGCAATAACATCTAATGTCACAGACATCAGGCAAGATGATGACAGGTGCCTTGATCTGAAGATGACTGGTCTTACAAGGTTGTGTGGTTCTAGGTCATCATTTTATGGTGGAAGAAACATCATGGAGCAATGGGCTAAACTACCCCTGGGTGCAGAACTGATTACTAATGAAGCTGGACTGGAATTCTGGTTTCTGAAGGTCAGACAGCACACCTCCCACCAGACTTCCTTTTCCATGATAAGAATCAGTTACACCACTCTGTTATTTCTTTAACACAAGCCACATCAAAAAATGCTTTTCTCCCCTATCATTTTAAATGTTCATTTACATTAACATAAGAGATTTTCATTCTTAAAAGACTGAACTCGTAAGATCATCTACATCTGACTGATACAGCTGATACCCAAAGGCATTAGCATTTAGGTCTGCATTGTCATTTACAAATTGTACCTTCATCTTTGTGGGAACCAAATAAATTCATAACAAACTATCAATAACTTGCCTAAATGTACTCTTTCTCTTTATTGTAGTATACTAGAAGTAAATCTTGGCTATGAAAAGAAACACTTAATTCTATACTCTTTATTGACATAGAAGATCAAAATGTCATTTATGAATTCCATTGTGTTCAACTGACTTATTTTCCTCACCTGATAATTTTAAAAGATGGATGTAACCATTAATATTTCACCTTTTAGCATTTTGAGATGTGTTAATATTTGTTCTCAAATTCTAGGAGTGAATTTTGCTAAATGAGGCACCATAAAAAACAAGCAGAGGAGTCAAACAGTGATCAACAAAATGGTATCTCCCTTGACTCCTGCCTGCATGATTCAGAGACTAATGACAGAACACGGGACACAGAGAACTACTGTATAGCTGGCACTGTATTCAGGACTAGATTAACAGATGTATCTCAGCAATTATTTGATGAAATTGTCATTTTGGACCTTGTCTTAGTGTTTTATGATTGTAGTGAATACCAGAGGTGGCTATCTTTATAAAGAACAGAGGTTTATTTAGCTCTAGTTTGGGGAGCAAAAGTATAAACAATGTAGAGCAAGCTCTGGCAAGGGTCACCTATATGCAGCAGTGTGGATGAGAAAATAATCATGGGTCAAGAAAAGGCATGGAAAAAAGAAAAGAAAAAAGAAAGGGCATACAGACAGGCTGGGTGGGATCCAGCTGGAGCTTTTATACCACCCAGTGTCTCATGAGAGTATCTTACTACATTCAAGGGCACAGCTTTGACAATCCATGGACTTCTGATTGGTCTATCTTCTTAAAGGTTCCTCCGCTCTCCAAAGTGTTACACTGGGAGACAAGCTTTCAACTCATGGGTGGTGTGTGTGTGTGTGTGTGTGTGTGTGTGTGTGTGTGTGTGTGTACAGGGACAAACCACATGTGAACCACACACAGAAAGTTCTTGGTGACTTTTAAGTAAGCACAAGTATAGGTGTTTTAGTGATACTTAAGGGTATACAGGTAGTTAAATTGGGAGGGAGAACCAGCTCTTTCCAACCTCAAAACCCACATTATTGATGAGTACACAATGGCACTGAGTAGTCTCACAAATTCCTCCTGCTTAGACTAGCTTTTTATGACCATGGAATAAATGCATCATCCATAATACTCAAGACAACAGATAGGTCAGGGGACAAAGACAATGGGACATATGCATGTATATATATACACACAGAACGTTATCAAAAAGGAGGAAAGAAGCACCCAAGTTTGACCTCCGATATCACATGCTGTGCCAGCCCCAGAACCTAGGGCACACCATGCTGGCCACCAAGAATGTACATAGGGTGCATGCCTATAATCCCAGCACTGGGGAGCCTGATACAGGAGGATCACTATAAGTCTAACCTGCATAGCGAGACCCTACATCCAATAGAGAGAGAAAGAGAGAGAGAGAGACAGAGAGAGCCAGAGCCAGAGCCAGAGACAGAGACAGAGACAGACAGAGAGATTCTGCCATTTTCCATAATGTGGAAAGTTCTGGAGAAAAGTTGACTGAGTGAAATAAGTCATACACAGAAAGAAAAATACTACAGGATCTACTTATATATAAAGGGGGGACAAGTGAAGAGGGGCATTTAAATCAAACCATGCAAAATAGGAGATATACAGGACCTGTGATATAGCTTAGTAGTAGAGTGCTTTTCTAGCATGCTCAAGGCCCTGGGTTCTGGGTTACATCCATCACACACACACACACACACACACACACACACACACACACACATATGCACATAGAAGATAGATGGGATGAAGGAGTAGAGATCTGATGAGAACTCAAGTTGGTAAAACTGTATGGCATTAAAGATTTTTGACAAATTAGATTTTGGTTGTTCATGTCATTAAAAAAAAAAAAAAAAAAAAAAGCCCTTGCCGGGCGTGGTGGCTCACACTTATAATCCCAGCACTTGGGAGGCTGAGGCAGGAGGATCGCTGCGAGTTTGAGACCAGCCTGGGCTACAAAACAGAGCTCAAAACCAGCCTGAACTGCACAGTGAGACCCTGTCTCAAAAAGCCAAAAAAAAAAAAAAAAAAAAAAAGCCCTTGCCAGATGACAACTATTAATGTATTTTGCCACAGTTGTGGTTTTACTATATATATGCATCCCATAACATCATGCTGTAAAACTCAAATGGAAACAATAAAATTTATTCAAAAAATAACTTATGCTCCTACCAATGGCATATAATGGGTCCCTTTTATTCACAGTTAAACTTGTAAGAAACAAAATCTCCAAGAGCCTCCTTGCCAGGCAAAATTATTTCTAAGATTTCTAACAATGGTGATAAAGGCTAAGTTGAGACTCAGTTCAAGGTCTCATGTAACCTAACATCTGAAATGGAAGGAATCATAGTTCCCCACCTGAGAAATACTTCCCAGGTAGAAGCAAATGCTTTGGAATGTGCCTACCTCTGCTAAAACCCAGGGACCCCAATTCCATCTAACCAGAGGAGCCTAAGCTGCCAAACTAGGAGCTCATTCCTTTCAAACACTCATTCTCTATGCAGCTCCTTTATGAGTCTGAGGACAAGTTCTAGCAGCTCTCTACATTTCTCCCGGTCAGGCTCAAATTAGTCCCCTCTCTTGGACTCCCACTGGGCAGTCTTGGTACATCACAGAACACTAGCTGAGAAAATTGCTTTTTATTCCCGGAAAATCATCCTCCGACCTGCTACTCTGACGAGGTCTGTACCATTATTTATTATGGAATAAGTGCTAGCTGTTGAGGGTCAATTATTCCATTGACCAGGCATTACAATAATTCCTGGTAATTAAAAGAGGTACTTATGTGAATCTGGATGCATATTGAAAGAAACATTAGTCCTTTTGTCAACTTGGCAAGTCTATTGTTTGCAGCCAGGCCCAACCAATTAACATCTTTTGCCAATCCCTGTCAGCAGGGGCTTGGAGTGAGGAGAGAAAGGGGGGTCAGTCAGATGCTAATTTAGATACAATTGTGTCAGGGTGGATTGGAGGGATTGGCTCTGAAGAAGCCACCAGGGTTTAATGAAGCAAACAGCTTGGTCTCAGTGACCCTGCAGGGGTAATTTAAAAAGGACCCTTCTGTGTTCCCCTGCCAAGTAGCAGAGGGCCATCACAAGAAGCCCTCTCTTTAAAAAAAGACAGAAAAAGAAGAAAAAAAGAAAAAAGAAAAAAGAAAAAACTGAGAGTGATAATCATCCATTTAATCTGCTCATTAAACAAATCTCTCAGGCGGACTTAACATGAATTAACACTTCCCTAAAAAGGTAAAATGTGACATACAGCAGACAGCTCAGATCCTTTGAAAGGTCGCAATTCCCTATTATAGCCTCAACTGTTATTAATGTATTCATATTTGCTGATACTGAGCAGACCACCACCTTCATTCTGTGACCAAAGCATTATGCTTTCCTAACTGGAAAACAAAAACATTTAACCAGGCCTCAGCAAAGATCTATGTACAAGCCAAATATATCACTCAATATTTCTCAAACACAGGAGTTAAGGGACAAAATTGAATCCGCTGTCTTCCTGTCCTGCTGTCCCCTAACACCACAAGGCTCACACAGGAGGCTGGAGTGGGGGCATCTTGGCTTCAATAAGACAGCAACTTGGAATGGAATTTCTGAAACCCCGCGCACACACGTGTTCCCAGGGTCCACTTGGTTGACAGCACTACAGCCTGGATTCATCACCTCAAGTGGCTGAGGCCACAGAAAAGATTCTTTCTGACAGAGTCTGGAAGGCATACTTTCTGAGCTCACATACAAGACATCACAGACTCACAAACATCTATTACAAATCACTGAATCTTATCTAAAGGCAGATGATTAATCTTTCTTTTTCCAGTTAATCACTGATAGGTGCTGTGAACATACTTGTTCAGATGGAGTTTACAGTGAAGCCAGAAGACTGACTTATTCTCTAACTGGCCCACCTAAACCTTCACATAGGAGATGTATGTTGTGTTATCTTAGTAGAAAACAACAAAGAAGGCCAATCCTGCACCATATTGGGAATGATATTTAATATCACTTGTCAAAAAGCACTTCCTGTCTTTAAAAAGGTGGGAAATGTTAAAATAGAAGTCAACCCAGAAGCAGAAACTATCCATAGCACTGTCATGGCAGCTGAAAGATAGAAGTACCACAAGCCTCCAGCAACAGATGAACCAATTAAAGATGGAGACCATTGATGGGATGGATATTTAACCTTGAAAAAGGACATTATGGCCATGCTATGACATGGGAGAATCTAGAAATCACAGTGATAAGTAAATGAAGCCAGACATAAAGGAAGGTGCTTTATGATTCCACTCATATGTGTTACACGGTAGAGGCACATCCAGAGCAATAGAAAGTATCGTAGAGGTCACAGTCAAGATGGATGGGCGATCATTGTGCAATGGGTCAAGATCTTCTTCTGGGTACCACTAAACCTCTGTGGAAATGGATGGTGGTGATAGCTGTACAATATTAGGAGTGGACTAGCTGCTGCTGAGTTCTATACTTAAAATGTCTAAAAATTAATGTAAATAAAATAGCACAAGGATTAAATAAAATATGACATGTGTAAAATACAACATAATTATTATACCAGCTACATTACTTTAGGAACTCCTATCACTAAGCTGTTGAAGCTATTACCTTGAAAAAATTTAACTGCTACTACGTGATTTACATCTATGCAACCATTATGCACAGAAAACATGTTCTAAGAAACATAGAAAAAGTCAAAAAGAAAAAGAATACATTCGGGATTTTCCTTTTCAAGGAAGTAAATATTAGAAAATAAAACAATCAACGGCAAGTACCTTTTATACTCAATTAAAATATATCTGGAGTAAATAAAGATTTAATATGTAGATATTAACTGGCAAATAAAAATCCCCAAAATTTAAAGTATACATCAAGAAATCTGAAAATTAACACCAACATTGAAAGCCATGACAAATGTAACTTTTTTTATATTCCTTAATGGTGTTTGTTTCTCTTGTCACTCAAATAATATTTACCACACGACAGACTTGCTATTTAAAAGTTAAGCATTACACTCCATAATTGCCTAAATCATGGGGTCAACTGTCCTCAGGACAAACAGGATAGGAAACAAATGCTATTGAAGTAACTGGAACTAGGGTCAGCATGCACAGAAGAGCCCTCCCTCTGAAGTCAACTTCTTTTGAAGAAAGCAGCAGTCAGTTGGTATTTTCAATGTTTTTCTGTTTGGAACTTGCTGCCTGGACAGTAAGTCATGTCAGCTTTGGCTCAGCTCCCTTGAGGCCTGAACCAAGCAAGCCTGAAGTCACCATTCAGCAACTGCAGCCGCCGTGGGGTGTCTGGAATTTGAGTACGCTGAGCTGGAGAGCAGAGCAGCTGTCAGGGAATGCTGTCACAAGACACCTACAAGGGACTCCAGCCTCAAGGACACCCTTGTCTATTCTAAGTAGAGAGGACAATCGCTGCTTCATGACTTTCATGCAAGACAAAACCTGCAAAGATGAAAGCATCTCAGAACAGTGCAAGGACTGACTAATTGGGAAATTCTGGACGAGACGGGCTAGATGAGCACTGTTCAGCACACATAAGTCCTGGAGACCACAGACTTCGTGTGCTCAGATTACAGCCGCACACGCAGTGAACACAACCTGATAATTGACTCACAGAAACCATAGTGGCTGTCTCCTTAAAAGCCTGCTATAGCTGAGCAGGAGCAGGGCAAGTGCACCTCCAGAGAAGACCATCAGGCACTGACGGGCTACATTCACATGTGGTTTCTGAGATTTGTCTCAAATGATATTTATTTTAATTATTTCACTTTTGATCATCTGGGAGAGGAGATACTGTACCACAGGGTTCATTTGTCATTACTGAGCCTTTATCTGGGGAAAATGATCTGTCAAGGATACCAAAATAAGCCATTCTTAAAATGAAATAGTGTACAATGAGACAGCTTAATTCCTGAAAAGAATTTTAAGATCCTGCTTCTAGGCACTAGGGATGTAGCTCACTGGTAGAACATATATGTTACAGACCTCAATGCCCTGGGTTCAATACTCAGGACCAGGAAAACTCCACAAAAACCAAAACAAACACTTCTATGTTGAGCAAGCACTATTACTTCATGATTTGGTCCATCACAGAATTGTAAGATTTCTTTTTTACTTTATATTCTATGGTCTTTGTTCTAGAATGCAGAATGGTGTTTGATAGCTAAAAGCATTGGGCTCGAGTCTTGGAGTAGAAATAAAATTGAAAGGAAAAAACAGCCACAGAAGTCTGAGTAGAAGAGCCATGAAAAGACTGAAGACAAAATAAAATGGAAAAATAAAATCCCTCAAAGCTCTGCTAATCCAGCAAAAGTTTGATTGCCTATTCATCTTCAGAAAATGTCACTGCTATCTTATGCTTGGAAGGGTCCTCTGAGAGCAACAGGAGTTATAGTTTCTCACTAAATGGCTTGTTGAGTGGCTAAGCCAATAAACTTTCCCTATACAGATAAGAAAAACTAGAGATAGAAGCATAATACCTCTGTGACCAAAACCCTACCAAATATATGTACACAACAGAACATTATTTAGCCACAAAAAAGAATGATATGCCATTTTCAAAAGCATGAATATACCTGGAAGACACTATGTTGAATGAAATAAGTCAGCAATTGAAAGATAAAAACAATATAACCTCATTCATTATGTGAAAGCTAAAAAAATAATGTTATGGTAATTGAGAGTAGAAATAGAGTTAATAGAGCCCAGGTGAGTAAGGAAGAATGGGAGGAGGCTGGTCAGTGGGCTCCATGTTATCCCCTTTGGAGCCCATAGGAGGAATAATATTTGGTATTACACTGCTCATATGGTAACTGTAGTTAAAAACAATGTCTATTTAAGAAGAGTTAGGAGTTTGAATGCTTTTACCATGAAGAACTACACATGATTGGAGGATGTAGGAGAGTTTGAATGCTTTTACCATGAATAACTACACATGATTGGAGGATGCTCTAATCAACCTACATCAAAACATTACATTGTACACAATAAATATATAAACTATTATTTGTTAATTGACAATAAAACTTAACAAGTCCTAAAGAAAACAAAAATCCTAATACTTTTTGGTAAATAGCTGTTATCCCACTAGGTATTCAATTTTAATTCAGCTCCATTTCAAAGTTATCATTGCTGGAATGCAACAATATGGCCATTCCCTTCACATTTTCTGAGTCTTAACTGCTCATCAGCATAACATATGCATTAAGATCTTCTGTTCCAGCCACTGAGGAGGGAGGAGCTGAACAAGATCTATGACCTCATTATGGCTCTGTCCCTGGGGCTCTTGGCTGACTGAATGAAGTCACACTAGAGAGTAGGAGGCCTATGTAGAGAGTCTGAGTTTGTGACTCAATAATTGGGCAGAAGCAAGGGAAGCCACAGAGTAGGCCATAGTGCCAGAGAAAGAAGAGTAGTAAAAAGGGGAGTGAGGGCAAGAGAAGAGAATAGGTGAGAGCATTTTATGAGGATGAACGGAAGCCTTCATCTTAAGGCAGGCAAGAAGGAAGCTCTCGCTGCCAGGCATCTGTGTGGTACTGGAGTCAGTAGGGTAATGGGCCCAAGAATTATCTGAAGGAGCCGGGCCTGGTGGCGCACACCTGTAATCCCAGCACTCGGAAGGCTGAGGCAGGAGGATCAGTGTGAGTTTGAGACCAGCCTGGGCTACAAAAGTGAGCTCAAGGCCAGCCTGAACTGCATAGTGAGACCCTGTCTCAAAAAGTCCAAAAAAAAAAAAAAAAAAAAAAAAAAAAAAAAAAAAAAAAAAAAAAAAAAAAAAAAAAAAAAAAAAAAAAAAAAAAAAAAAATTATCTGAAGATTGGGAAGGGTTAGCTAATGCTTTCTTTTTTTTCTATTTTTAAAAAATACAAAATAGTAATAATAAAAAAGCATTAGAAATAGTACAAAATTTCACTAAGCAAAGTAATAGGAATTCAGTAATGGTTGTTGTATCGCATGATATTATCTTCAAACTAGTGGTTTAGGTTACTAGATATAAACATGCAAAATTGGTTTAAAACAAACAGCAGGGGCTGGGGAGGTATCTCAGTAGAACAAGCATCTGCCTGAGTTCAATTCACAGCTCGGAAAAAAAAAAGTTATAATAAATTAAAAAGCAAAGAAAAAAATAAGACTAAAAAGAACAAAATATTAAGCATTAACTGCTCCCTTCAAAAGACCAGCAGAATCAGCAGTACAATTATCCAAATTATCCTGCATATATAAATACAAATATCTTTTTTCCTTTATTTTCAAGGGTAGGTAATTGTAAGACACAAGTACATAGAAAGGCAGGTTCTGATCAGAGGGAATAATGACCATGGGCTTTTTTCTTTTTCTTGGTACAGCAGATTGAACTTAGGACTTTGACCTTGCCAGGCAAGTGCTTGTTCTACTGAGCTATCCCCCTGGCCAGACCACTGACTTTCTTAAAGGTCAAGGTTATAGCTGTAACTTAAGAGACCAGAAGCAGGAAGGCAGGAAGAAACAGAGGACATGGAAGGTATATGTCAGGAGGAGCAGGAGAAAGTCAATGGCCTACAAAGAGTGATTGAGTATAAAGAGGTTATGGAGTTGAGAGATTACTAAGACTTGGGACTGGAGTCAGAAGATGAAGGATAAGAAAAGGGAAAGTGTAAAAGAGGCATTACATTATCAGTGTAATGGTTGATACACTATGTCAACTTACAAACCATAGAAGTTTAACTTAGCCACTCAGCAGGTTACCAGGGTCCTCATTTCATAAACAGCCTCATTCTGTGCAAGAGGCGGGTGGGGAAATAGTGTGAGTGCTGCCCCCACCTGCACTGGGGATGGTAGCCTGCTTATAGCATAAGGCATGGAAAGAGGTTTGCTGCTGCTCTTCTCTCCTATTGCTTTTGCTATCTTCTGCTACCATGAGCCAGCTGATTACAGACCGAAACCTCCACAAACTGGAGACCACTACTAAGCAACTAGTGGGCAGGTAGCATATACAGCATGCCAGTTGGTAGGCAGCAGGATTTCATCTTGCTAGTTGGAATGGCCAGAAACTTAAACTTTATGAAATATTATTTCTGGAGATTTTTATTTAATATTTTTGGATCATGTTAGATCACAGGTAACTAAAACCAAAGAAATGGAAACTGTGGATAAAGGTACAAGTATACTGCATACATTACACTTGGTAAGAGATCCTATGGAAATAAACATGAGATCTGTGTGTGTGTGTGTGTGTGTGTGTGTGTGTAGGTTATCACAACCATCAGGAAGTGAAGTATGACAACTTGAGTGATGAATTAGAGGAAGTGAGGGTTTTTTTTTTTTTTTTTTTTTTTTTTGTATTTTAGGACAGGATCTACAGGGTCTACAGGGTCTCATTATGCAGACTGGATCCTTAGTGATCCACTTGTGTTCAACATCCCAAGAGCCAGGATTACAGGTGCACATCACCATACCCAGTCTCAATTGCTGTTTCAGTGTGCCGCAGATGCAGGGATGGCATGGCAGGCCCATGGATCGAACCCAGCTACTACATCTGCCTAAGTAGGCATTTTAATCCGCTGAGCTATTTGGCTGGGCCAAAGTTGAGAAGGTCTTTTTTTTTTTTTTTTTTTTGGCTGGCTCAGACTGCTTGAAGGGTGGGTCTGGAATGGCTGCTGGAGCTTGGGATTGAACCATGGTCTCCTGCACCTGACTGGATTTGCCCAAGCTGGTCCTTAAACAACTGAGCTAATTCACAAGCCTTGAGGTGAAAAGTTTTGATGAAAACACTGGTGGCAAAGAGAAGCACAAATTCAAATTCTGAAGACAGAATTTGCCTTGTATGTTTAGCAAGAACAATGATGAATACATGAGGAAGGCCATGGTTGGGGGACACTGTGAATGGTCTGGGACATTGAAATGAGTTATACTATGCATGAGGCCTGAAACCACTGCAGACTTCTCAGTAGAGAACCGATTGACATGAGTGACTTTGGTTGCAAAATGATTGCTCCAGGTGAGAAAGACTTACAGGGCCCTGGGTAGACAGCAGGAGGGGTTAGTGGGAAGCCAGGGAGAGTCTGGATACTGACTGTTGAGAGTGTTGAGGTGAAAGGAAGAAAAGAGTGGCAGCCAGCTCAGCCTGGAGTCTATTGCTACAGAAGGGAAGCACCAAGACAGGCAATACTGGGGGCCAAACTTGCCTGTAGGATAAGCTAAGAAGGTGTAACTTAAAACTAAGACGGGATTTATAGCAAAGAGACAAGTTCCTGTCTCCCTTGTCCCTCGACCCAGCTGCATGCATTCGCATGTGTGTGTGTGTGCATGCGTGCGTGCGTGCGTGTGTGCACGTGTGTGTGTGTGTGTGTGCATGCGTGCGTGCGTGTGTGCACGTGTGTGTGTGTGTGTGTGTGTGTGTGTGTGTTGGTGTTGTCCATAGTTTGTATTTTGTTTTTTTTTTTTTTTTTT